>JAQQSK010004340.1:0-49627 GCA_028658325.1 Potorous gilbertii
GGGAATAGAAAGTTATCTAGCCCTACAGGACAAAAGAGAAGATGGGGTAAGGGAAGGGAGGGATGATGGAAGAGAGGGCAGATTGGTGATATGGGTAATTAGAATGTCCAATGTATTGGGGAGGGGGGAGGGGACAAATGGGGAGAAAATTTTGGAACCCAAAATCTTGTGAAAATGAATGTAAAAAGTCAAATAAATGTATTTAAAAAGAAAAAAAAAAAAACAAAAATAGAAACTGTTAGGAACATTGTGGCCAAATTCCAGATTTCCCAGGTCAAGGAGAAAATATTGCAAGCAGCTAAAAAGAAACAATTCCAGTATTGTGGAAATACAATCAGGACAACACAAAATCTAGAAACTTCTTCATTAAGGGATCGAAGGGTGTGGAATAGGATATTCCAGAACTCAAAGGAACTAGGATTAAAACCAAGAATCACCTACCCAGAAAAACTGAGTATAATACTTGAGGGGAAAACTGGTCTTTCAATGAAATAGAGGACTTTCAGGGATTCTTGATGAAAAGACCAGAGCTGAAAAGAAAATATGATTTTTAAGCACAAGAATGAAGAGAAGCATGAAATAGTAAACAGCAAAGAGAAGTCATAAGGGACTTAATAAAGTTGAACAGTTTACATTCCTACATGGAAAGACAATATCTGTAAGTCTTGAAACTTTTCAGTATCTGGGTAGTTGGTGGGATCACACACAAACACACACACACACACACACACACACATGCACTCACAGACACATGTGCGCACACACACACATGCATGCACACACAGAGAAAGAGAGCACAGAGTGCAGTGAGTAGGATGGGATCATATCTTAAAAAAGATGAAGGTAAGCGAGGAGAGAGAAATGTATTGGGAGGAGAGAGGGAGAAATGGAATGGGGCAAATTATCTCTCACAGAAGAGGCAGGCAGGAGATGTTTTAGTGGAGAGGAAAGGAGGGGAGGTGAGAGAAAAACATGACGTTTACTCTCATCATATTTGATCAAGAAAGGAATAAAATGCACACTCATTTTGGTATGAAAACCTATCTTACAATACAGGAAAGTGGGGGACATAGGGATAAGCAGGGTGGAGGAGATGATGGAAGGGGGGGCAATGGGAGGAGAGAGCAATTTAAAATCAACACTCTTGGGGAGGGACAGGATCAAAAGAGAGAATAGAAGCAATGGGGGAAGGCTAGGATGGAGGGAAATATAGTCAGTCTTAAACAACATGACTATTATGGAAGTCATTTGCAAAACTACACAGATATGGCCTACATTGAATTGCCTGCCTTCCCAAGGGAATGGGTGGGGAGGGAGGAATGGAGAGAAGGTGGAACTCAAAGTTTAAGGAACAACCGTTGAGTAATTTTCTTGCTACTAGGAAATAAGAAATACAGGTAATGGGGAATAGAAAGTTATCTGGCCCTACAGGACAAAAGAGAAGATGAAGACAAGAGAAAGGAGGGATGATAGAAGACAGGGCAGATTGGTGATAGAAGAAATTAGAATGCTCAGTGTATTGGGGTGGGCGAAGGGACAAATGGGGAGAAAATTTGGAACCCAAAATTTTGTGAAAATGAATATAAAATGTTTAATTAATTAATTAATTTAAAATACATAAATAAATAAATTATGCTAATTAAGGAAAAAGATAATAATTTGGGAATCACCAATACCATGTTCCCGACATTTGTTTCCCTTTCCATGGAGATTTTATTTTTTATTAAGTTTTAATTCTATTTGAATTACTTTATCTATTAAACAAAAGATCTTTAAATGAATAGTATGCAAAATATGTAATTGCTATCATTTATAGAGACTAATTCCAGTTATCTCTCTGTCTCTGACCTGCCTATAATTTCCTTGTTAAAACCTTTTTTGAAGCTAATCCATGCTCTACAGGGGGAAAAAGTCGTGGAGTTAAGGAGATTATAGGAATACCTGAAAGATACAAAGATTTTATACACTTACTATTATTTTATTTCAAAATTATATTGCTATCTTTTACCTTTGCAGCACTTTCATTTCAGAATATATCCTCCCTTTCCCTTGTCTAGCAAGCCTTCATTTCTTTTTTTTTAAACTTAATTAATTAATTTATTTGCCTAAAAGGAGTCATTCAATGGAATAGACGACTTTCAAGCATTGTTGAAGAAAAGACAGGAGCTGAATAGAAAATTTGACTTTCCAACACAAGATTCAAGAGAAGCATGAAAAGTGAAACAGGAAATAGATAGAGGCCATAGGGCATAGTTGAATAGGCAGTGATGGTATCTAAAAATAAGATTAAGGGATGAGAGAGGAATATATTGGGAGGAGAATGGGAGAAACAGAATGGGTAAAATTATCTCTCATAAAAGAGGCAAAAAGAGCTTTTTCAATGGAGTGGAAAGGGAGGGAGGTGAGATTGAAAAAGTAAAGCTTACTCTCACCACATTGTGTTTAAGTAAGGAATAACATGTACACTCAATTTGGTATCAAAATCTTACAGTACAGGAAAGTAGGGGAGAAGGGATAAGTGGGGTGGGGGATGATAGAAGGGATGGAAAATGGGAGGAAGGAGTAATTAGAAGTAAACACTTTATGGGAAGGATGAGGTCTAAAGAGAGAATAAAATAAAGAGTGGGCAGGATAGGATGGAGGGAAATATAGTTAGTCTTTCACATGACTATTATAAAAGTCATTTGCAGAACTATACGTATATAGCCTATATCGAATTGCTTGCCTTCTCAGTGTGGATGGGCAGGGAGGGAAGAAGGGAGAGAAGTTGGAAATTTATGTAATTTATGTATTTATGTAATAGATGTTGAGAATTGTTTTTGCATACAACTTTGAAATTAGAAATACAGGTAATGGGGTATAGAAATCTATCTTGCCCTATAAGAAAAGAGAGAAGTTAGGGATAAGGGAAGGGAGGGATGTTATAGAAGAGAGGGTAGTTTGGGGGAAGGGGTAATCAGAATTCAAATCTTTGGGGTGGGGGGAGCAGAGAGATGGGGAGAAACTTTGGAACTCATTCTCGTAGAAATAAAAGTTGAAAATAAAAAACAAGCAAACAAATAAATGAATGAATAAATAAATAAATAAAGATAACAATATAGTTTTCAACCTTCATAAAGAAAGGAGTAGAGGTGTATTTTCTTGCCTCTTCATTGTGACCCAGCTTGGTTGTTATAATTCCACAGGATTCAGTTCCTTTTTTTTCTAATTCTCGTTTACATTGATGTAGTCATTGTATATTTTGTTTTCCAAGTTCTGTTTATTTAACTTTGCTTCACTTAATTCCTCATATTCCCTACATTTTATGATCCAGGAAAATTCAATTAAGTTCATGATCATTTGTTTAGTCATTCCATGATTGATAGACCTTTAATTTATTTTCATTTTTTTGTTATCACACTAAAAGGATACTATGAATATGTGGAGGGTATGAAGCTTCCCTTTCTCTTTTTTACTCTCTTTCAGTGTATGCCTAAGCAGTTGTATCTCTGGATGAAAGAAGATGAACCTCTTCAGTCAATGTCTGAGAACAATTCCATAATACCAGAATATTTGGAAATAATTAACACCTCCACTACAGATTTGTTTGCCTGCCTTTCCACATTTTTTTAAAAGCAGTGATTGTTCTGAACCTTTTTTTTATCTTTGCCACATTTCAGGGTGTGAGTTGAAATTTCCAACTTGTTCTGAATTGTATTTCTGTCATTATACATACTTTGGTGCAATGTTTGGTGGTTTATTATCTGCAATTCATCTTCTGAGAACTCTTTTATCCTTGAATCCTTTGAGAATTATATCTTGGTCTTACATATTTTACATATATATATATATATATATATATATATATATATATACGGATATATATATATATATATATATATATATATATATATATAACTTTACATATGTATATATAGATGTATATTACTTTGACTAATTTTACATTTTAGTAGCTTAAAACTATACTAAGACTTTTGTAACACTATCTTTATATTTTGTGTGTCAGATATTTATCAAATACATTTAATAAAATATTTTTTCTTTGACATCTTTACTTCTTAGCTTAGCAGCATTGATTTTGTTTGTGCAAACACTGTTCAATTTTGTGTAATCAAAGTAATCTATTTTATCTTTTGTGATTGTTTGTATCATATGATTAGGAAAACTATCTTTAGCCACAGCTATCGAAAACTTCCTCCCCGCTCCCCATCTCTCTCAAATGATTTTATTTTGTTCATAATATAAAACAAACATTTTGTTCTTATTCTGGTGTAAGATAATAGTTTGGTCTACAATTATTTTCTCTTAATGTGCTTTCTAATTTTCTTACCATTTTTTGTTTAAAAAAAAGCATTCTTCCCCAAGTAACTGGTATTCTAATGTTTTCTTTGAATGCTAGGGAATTTAGTTCAGTTCTTTCTATTTTTTTCTATTATCTCACTGATCTAATTTTTTGTTTGTTTACTACTAACTGATTGTTTATTGCTACTTCATTATATAAATTCCAGACTGTACTCTCTTATTTTTGCTACATTATTTTCATCATTCCCCCGATATCACACACCTTTTAACCTCCATATGAAATTTGCTGTTTTTTCTAGGTTATTAAAGTACAGACTTACTAGTTTGATTGATACAACAATAAATCTATAGATTAATTTATTTATCATCATGATTTATATGGGCAGCGAGGTGATGCAGTATAGCTGCTGGACCTGTGTTAGGAAGACCCATCTTCCTAAATATAAATTACCTGAGTTCAGACACTTACCAACTTCGTTACCCTGGACAAGTAACTTAAGTCTGTTTGCCACAGTTTCCTCATCTATAAAATGACCTGGAAAGGGGAATGGCAAATTACTCCAGAATCTTTGTCAAGAAAACTCCAAATCAGGTCACAAGATGACACAACATGACATGACATAAGAACAACAACAACAATAACATTTATTATAATGTGGACCAATAGAAAAAGGTTAATATCCCTTCAATTACAATTTAAAAATTCTTTAAAAAGTGCTTTTCAAGGGCGGAGCCAAGATGGCAGAGTAGAAAGATACATATACTCTAGTGCTTCCTCCACAACTCACAAATACCTGCAAAAATGACTCTCAACAAAGTCTAGAGCAGCAGAAGTCACAGAACAATTGAGAAAGAGATTTCCAGCCAAAGGTAACCCAGAAGGCTGACAGGAAAGGTCTATCTCGTGAGACACTGAGCAGCCCTGGCCACCCAGCACTGGGAGGAATAGGACCTGAACAGACCTCCAGCCAGAGATCCTACCAGGGAAGGTCCTAGAAACCTCAATTCACAAAGAACAAAGAAAGCTCCAAAGGTCACTGGGGGAGGGCTATGCTGTATTGTCTGTGGCATCTTGAGTTTGCCCTTTGAAAAATGGTTTAGCTTCACTTAACCACATTGCATCGATTCCTGTGCAGTGAACTACCTATTCTTAGCTTTCTGTCTCAGGAAGGCATAATTCAGTCAAGGATAGTTTTACCTCTGTACCACAGTAGTGATTATTATGAGAGACTTTGTAACAGTCTAACAGGATTATCTACCAAAGACACTTGTCACTATGAGATTTAGTTTTGCTTTTTATATATTTCCTTCTTGTTTGGATCTATGTTCTATTTGTTAAAGATGTTTTTTAAAAGACAACAAATTACCTGCCACAGATTCCTTCAGGAAAGTATCCCATTACCAATGTTTCTTTTTTTCTGCCTAGTAGCTTCCTTATCCATTTATGTAATATTGCCTAAATTGGAAATGTTAAATATTTTAAAGTACTGTCTGGACCACTTTGAATTGAATTTACCCCTTCAGTATTTGAATCTTTTTTCTCTACGTAATTCAGATGACAAGTTAAGCAAAATAGCAGACAGAATCTCATTGTGCAGACGTTTCATTAGTGTCTTCATTATTCCAGTGGGTTCATTCATAACCCACCAGACACAACTTTTGCTATGGTACATGAGAGATGGTTGGCTAATTTGATAAGTTACTAAAATCTCAGCTTTCTGGTTTCTTCAGATTTTTAATGGAGTAAAAATGGATACTACTTTAAAATTCTTCCCATTCCCAAAATCTAAACAAGAAAAGAAAGCAGGAGGAGGTAGGCTTCCTAATAGTAGATTGCCTCCCATGCAAACCACATTAAATAGAGATTAGTGTATATTAAATAGAGAATTATAGATAAATTGCATGTGTGTGTCTCTCTCTGTATGTACATTGATGTACATATAGAAACAGTTGGCATCATATATTTACTTAGTTGAAGCACTCATACAATTCAAAGCACTAAACTGGCCAGTTTTCAATTGTAATTTCTTAAAATAACTGAGTAAGGAAGAATATTTTACTCCTAACTTCCCATACACAACTAATACCCACATTTCTATGTTTTTATTTCCAATTTACCATTTCCTTTCCTTTGTTTTTTTTTCTATTAACATTTATTATTTCTATTAACATTCTATTAACCTGGCTTAAAAATAGAATTGGATGTTGAAGAAATATGAATCAGATGTTATTTTAATATATTTTATGACATTTTCCTGAAGCTTTGAATAGTGGTTTTTTTTCTCTCTGGATCTTCTCTTCATGTTTGTTTAAATCTTTCATGTGGAAATTTGAAAATAGTTCTTTTTCAATATTAAACATCATTTCTAAAAAGAGGAAATCAATGAATTGGATTCCTTGAGATAACATTACAATCTGTATAAGATACAATCTTTATGGATTGTCATGGTTTCTAAATTTCTGTTTTGATCTAATAGTTACAGATGGCTCTTCTTGAAAGAGAGGTAATAGTATTCATCCTCTAAATGATCATTTTTTTAATAGATTGATACTACTTTGATTTTGTCAAGTTTCTTCTTAATTCCTTATTTTAATATCTTTTTTCTCTTAAAAATTACCTGGAGTTCTAGGCTCTTTGTTTTCATCCTTTATATTTTGTCATGTTTAAATATACTGGATATTCTTTTTGAATGATGAAAAATATACATATATTTACAAAAACACACAAATGCATATATTTATGAATAAAATTGTGTATATATGTGTATGTGTATGTACAATATCTATAAAAGGAAAAGCATTGAATAACTTCTAACAAAAGATGAAACAATGCATTTTCCTTCACATTTCTGATGCAGGAGTAATTACCATCTTTCAATTCACACTGTAATAGAAAGGGCACTGTAAAATCAGAAGTCTTGGTTACAAGTCCTAGTTTCCCTTAAGAAAATACTCATCAGATGTATTCTCTGTGAAGACCTACTATGTAAGAAACAGTATTGGAAAGTGAAATAAGAATTAGTCTTAGGGTCATAAAAACCTATTACTATGTTACATTTTTGGCATACAAAAGACTTACTTATGCAGATGAAATCATAGATCTGAAGAGTCTTTCAATCCTTGTTGCCAATACATTTTTTTCAAATTTCCATCCATCTATCTATCTATCTCTGTCTCTCTGTCTCTCTCTCTACCTATCTCTGTCTCTCTGTCTCTCTGTCTCTCTCTGTCTGTCTCTCTCTCTCTCTCTATCTGTCTTACAGGTACCTCTATCTGATTTCTAAATAATAAATAAGATACTATTGTCTTAGGAAAAAAATTCAAATCCAAATTTTCTCTAATTCAATTACTTGTGACTCTATCTATTCATTAATTCATCGTTCATTCATTCAACATCACCTCACCACACATTCAATCATTTGAGAAACATTCATGTGGACCTTCTAAATGCAAGACAACATCTTATTACTATGAACAAAATAAACAGCAATAAAACATGGATGATATTCTCACAATAGTTAACATTTAGGAGGCTATATGACACATGCAAGAGATAAAACAAGAAGAGTAGGTTGGAACTAAATTGTGGAGGCCTTTGATTGACAGTCAAAGGAATTTAAATTTTAATAAGTAAGCAATATGGAGCAATGGAAGGATGAGATCTGATCTCCACTAATTAAGATGCTGCAGAGTGACTTGTCAGTTTTGTCACAATATAGAACATATTCTTATAGTCTCAGATTTTTATAATGTAGCTGAGAGTAAACTTTGACAGCTGCTGATAAACCACACCTGCAGCTCTCTCTATAAGGATGACAGTTATTCTATCACAGCAGAAGGAAGAAAGTGATTACAGGAATCAAAATAAGATGAATTTAAATGATTATTACAAAGGATTTTGCCCATTTCTAGAATGTAAAGCAAAAGAGGTAAAATACTAGAGAATCTTAAGTTTGGATTACTTACCCATGGAATTCTGTTCCACAGTGGCAGGTGAGTAGGTTTATTTTATTTCTGATATACAGTGATATAATGGAAAGATTACTGGACTGTTATCAGATGATCTGTGTTCAAATCCTCTGTTCCTTGGTCAATTCACTTAACCTGTCCTGTCCAGTCCTGTCATCTGTAAAAATGCAGAAGTTTTACCAAATATCCTCTAAGGATCCATCTGGTTTGAATTCTATGATACTTTTTTTGTTTCAGCACTGGAATTTTTTAGGTTAAGAGAGACATTTTGGGCCTCTATGTCCTCATGAGAGTGGAACTTTACTGTGAAATTACCTGGAATTGAAAAAATGCTGAGATATATAATCCACTTTTCACTCAAATTGTCTTTATAAAATTGTTTTGCATTTTCTTTCATTTGGAAAACTAAGGTTGAGACTAGGCAGTGTTTCAAATTGTGGGGTTTTTTTGACATTCAGCTTTGTGTCACTGCCATTATGTATTTCTTTTTATGAAACCAACTAAGATTAAGAACAATAGTAACATTTCAGGCGGTGCCATCTTTGACAGGATGCAGAATGAAACAAGCAGAAGTAAGAGAATAATTAATGATATGACAACAACATTGTAGTGGAAAAATATATTCATATTGAATCTCTTGGAATGACAAGTGAGGAAATTATGTTTGCTCAGATATGTGTTATTATTACACGTTTGTTTTCTTGATTTTTCTATTGGTTGTTGGTGGTGGGTAAGGAAAGAGAATAAATAGCTTTCAAAATTGAATACATAACAAATTTTTAAAAGAGTAATTCTTGCCTAGCTTCATCTACTGACCCGTTGCAAAAGCCAGGCTGAGTGCATAATAGCAGATTGTATTGCCTTAAGCAACACCCCTGAAATTTGTCAGGCAGGATTGATGGAACTGGGAATAAATAAAACAGAAGGAAACACTCACCTTAAAAGTACTAAGAAATATAAGAAAACACAAGTAAACCCCAGAGAGAAAGATATTTATGAGACCTGAGTATTCTCATTTATTCAGATGTGAAGGAGAGTACATCACAGATATTTTGGTAGCAATAGTGTCTTAGTAAAATGTACACAAGCTATGCCACAAAATGCTAAAGCTCAGCTAATGTTACAGATTTTCAGGATTGCAAAGTTCAATTAATTTATATTTTTACATGAACATTACATTACTTCTACAGCAGGAAGAAGGAGGACAGAGATAAACAATAGATTAAAAGTGCATAAGAACTAGAAATACAGAAACAGAATTGACATTGATAGAAGGGAAAGTAGAATTGTGAAACATCCTCAAATATGAGTCCCATCAAGGAACCTAAGGATGCTTGTAGTAGAGCAGAAAAGTACAGAGGGGAGAGAATGGGAGACAATGTAGTTGTCTTCAAATCATTTAATGTGGCATGTAAAGAAATATTAAACTTGATCTGCTTGCAGCAATGAATTAAAAGAAATTAAGATTTTATCTAAAAGATAGTATTTTAATGAGAGGAGCCATCAGAAAGTGCAAAGGATATCATCAGGAAGTAGCAATCTCCATCTCAGAAGAGCTCTTTATATGAAGGTTGAGTAATTGTGAGCCACATAGAAAATCATCTTCCTTAAGTATAGGTAATGAAATTTGACTCTTATGTCTCTTCTTGTTCAGGGAATGATAGACTGATATCAAATATATGGATCTTGTAGAAAGGGATATTTCTATTTTAAGGATCAACTCTTTTCTTTCTATAGCATTTTTTAAAGTAAACTTTGGTTCTGCAGTAACAGAAAGCAAAATGGTTATAATCTTAAAATAATTTTTATTCTGAAATAAAAGAAACAAATCATACTCACAAAAGAAAGGGATAATATGGGAATTAAATAAAACTTTTAAAATGATGACTTACATCTTTATTAAAATTTTAATATTTTATTGTTGTGAATTAGACAAATAGCAACAAATGTGAATATTTCCATATATGAAGATGACATAGAAAAGGAAAATTTTATGCAATGCCATGAATATTGATGACCAATTTTGATTTTTAAATATATATAAAGTTCAACACAGTTTCAAAATTGTCCACATTCTCTTTTCTTCTAAATATCCTTTTGTTCGCTTCTATGAATTTAAAAAAAAGTTTAGTTTAATCTCTTTTCTTCATTTTATTTTATTTTAGTGTGGCTATCTTTAGTCTCTTCTTTATGTGAACATGATCAGCTACAGAAAAAATTCTTTCCTATAAATAATAAACAGTCAGAGATAACGAATTCACAATTTACTATGTATGGAAATTTATGTCATGTTCTGCACTTCTGAGCTATCAAGTTTTCATTATTAGGGAAATATATAATATGTGAAATACATTGATTCTTCAACTTACTGGGATCCTTGTTGGTCATTTCTTTCTAAACTTCTTAAATTTCTGGAAATTTTTTAATCCTGTGCAGTACTGTTATCACTAAACATATTACTCTGGTTCACTCTGTGTACTTCACTGCACTTCAATTCTTACCCATTTTTCCATGGTGCCCTGAATTGTGCCTTTTATCATTTCATACAAAGCTTCCATGTTCCATTTGATTTAAATATTTCATGAATTAAGTCCTAAAGTCTTATGAAATGATACTGTAAAGTAATTAAAATCATTCTACAGCATTCCTATGAAGATCATAAAATCTCCAAATTGAATATTTTGGAGAGAACTCAGTAGCCATCTAGCCCAAAACCATAAAATCAAATTTGACAAGTGGTGACATCTTAGAAAAACCCATTCCCTCCCAAGATAACCCTTCCTCTTTTGGATAACCTCAATGATTAGAAAGTTTTTGACATCAAACCATAATGACTATTTTCATGTTGCACCTATTTTACAGTCCATCAAACACCTAATGAGACCTATCATGTCTTACCTAGATCTTTTAATTTACAGACTTGAAGAACTTTAGCTATTTAAATAATCCTCACATGATACAGACTTGATATCCTTCACCTTGCTTTGCCAGTTCCCCTACCTCATGAATGCCTTTCCTAAACTATGACAGTTAGAATAAATACAATATTCTAAGCTGGGCTTGAGCAGGGTAGAATCCATAAAAGCAGTGATTACCTGCTTAATTCTAGAATCGATGCCTATGTTTCGCAGGCCAAAATCATATTAACTTCTTTAACCGCCAAATCAGCTACTGATTCATATTGAGCTTTTCAGCTCACTGAAACTTACAGACTTGCTCAAACAAGCGTCTAATCATGCTTCTCCCTTCTTAAAAATGTGAAGCATTGTTTTTCACTATTAAAATTAAATAATTATGTTTCATATTTTTCACTATTAAAATTAAATAATTATGTTCATTCACTAATTTATCCTATTTATCAATATCTTTTTGATTCAATCTTTATTGTCCTATATGTTAGCAGTCCCTCTAAACTTTGTATCATTTGTAAATTTATTAATAATAAAATAAATAATTGATAAAAATGTTAAAAACACCATGGATCCAAGAACGAATCCACAGGACAATCTACTGGAATGAATGAATGAAGGAAAAATTATTTATTAAGGGCTGACCACACACTGGGAATACAAATACAAAAAAGGAAATACAAATACAAGAAAAGAGAAAAAAGAAAAAAAAGAGAAATGAAGGAAGGAAGGAAGAAAGCAAACAAGGAATGAGGCAACCAAGGAAGGAAAGAATGACAGAAAGAAGAAAGGAAAAAGAAAAAATGATAATTTTTCTTCCTAGAATCTTGTTTAATGTGGAAGTCAGCAAAGAAAGAATAGTGATGACCAAGGACGAACACCTAGATCTCAAAAGTGAAAGTGTGCTTATTCCACACAGCTCCCATTCAATTAATTGCTGTGGCTCCCATTAACTCCAGGATAAAATTTTAATTCCTCCATTTGCATTTGGCTTTGAAATTCCTTTACAACCTGACATATTCCTACCTTTATAGTCTTCCTTCTAATAGCCCCGGCTCCACTTTTGCTCAGTGCTAGCAAAGGGACCCCTGTAATCTCCTTATGACCAGTTTTTCAGTCCTATTATCATATATAACCTGAGAGCTCTGGAAGCAACTGCTACAGCTACTGATTCAGTTGCTCCCATGGCCAGCTCCTAGTTTGCTAGGGTTGGAGCTGTATTGATGTGGCCTCTGCTGGACTGTGCTGGACGGTACTCTACTCTTACCCATGTGTGAGAGATCTTTCCTGTTCATCTTCAAATTTGTCTTGGGTTTGAAAATTATCTAGCCTTATCCTTTTGTGTGTTCTGCTGCTCCAGGAATTGTTTTGTGTCATTATTTAAAAGTGTTCACAGGGGTTTTAGAGAGGGCTCAGATGAGTCCCTGCCTTTTCTGCACTATCTTGACTCTTCTTCCTTCTATTATAATCTTGATTACATTAACTTAAAAAAGGCTTATATATTAAAAACAACAACAACACAAATGTATCCAAGATCAGAAGGAAAGCAGAAAATTGGTTGGGGGAGAGTATCATAGACAGTTTATCAAATAGAGGTCTCATATCAAAAATTTATAAAGACTTTTGTCAAATCTATAAGAATATGAGGAATTCCCAACTGATAAATGGTTGAAGTAAAGGAGCAGGCAATTTTTCCAGTGAATAAATCAAAAAAATTATGGTCATTTGAAAAAAATGCTTTGAAAAGAAAAAAAATTGCTCTACATCTTTATTAATTAAATACAAATTTAAACAACCTTGAAGTGTCATTTTATACCTACCAGATTGGCTAAAATGTTTCAAAGAGAAAGTGATATAAGTTGGAGAGGATGTGGAAAAATTGGGACACCATTTCATTGTTGGTCGAATGTGAACTGATCTAAACATTTTGGAGAGCAAATTGGAATTATGTCCAAAGAGTTATTAAACTGTCTATACACTTTGAGACAGCAGTACCACTATAATTGTTGACTTCCAAAGATGGTTAGGGAATGATGATAGCAGTTTTCTTTGTTGTGGCAAAGAACTGGAAATTGCAGAAATCCCCATCAACTGGAGAATGGTTAAACAAGTTGTGGTATACAATTGATGGAGTACTGCTGTGCTATAAGAAATGATGAGCTAAGTGATCTTAAAAAACATGGAAATACTTGCAAAAAATGATGAAGAATAAAATAAGTGGAACCACGTGAACATTGTATATCGTAACAGCAATATAGGTTTTGTATATGTGTGTATACATGCGTGCATATGGATACACACATCTATTTGTGTCTCATGGTAGCCATTTCTGGAATGGAGGTTGCAGGGGGAAAAATGGAAAAAAGGAATTCACATGGTAATTCTGATGTATATTTGTAAGGAATAGCAAGTTATACATAGTACATTTGCAGTTTCACACACAACCATCTTTTTGCGTTGTGCCATGTTACAGAAATGGTTCTTTGTGTTCTTTAAACTTAAAGTAAAATAAATTTTAAATAATTATTTCATTTGTTTTCAATGTTCTATAATCACTTCCATATATATTAGATTTTTCTCCTCCTTTCCCACTCTCTCCCTGAGATGGTTTTCAATCTTATGTAGGTTCTACGCATACATTCCTATTAAATGCAGTTTCACCATGGTCATGTTGAATAGAAGAATTAAAATGAATGGGAGAAACCATAAAACAAAACAAAACATAACGCAAAAGAAAATTATCTGCATCATTCTGTGATCCATTTCGGTAATTCTTTCTCTGGAAGGCATTTTGACTCAAGATTCCATTGGTAATTTTTTAGGTCCTTGCATTACTACGAAGGACTAAGTCTATCAGAAAAATTCCTCATACGCTGTGGTTGTTGCTATGTACAAAGTTCTCCTGGTTCTGCTCCTTTCACTCATTATCAATTCAGATAAGTCTTTCCAGGCCTCTCTGAAGTCTTCCTGTTCATCACTTGTTATAGCACAGTAATATTCCATTGCATTCATTTACCACAACTTGTTCAGTCATTCCCAATTGATGGGCTTTCTAGTTTTTGGATACCACAAAAGGAGCTCCTATAAATATTTTTGTACATGTAGGACCCTTTCCCATTTTTATGTTCTCTTGGGGATACATTCCCAGAAGCAATATTGCTGGATCTACATTTTTGTAACCCTTTGGTCACAATTCCAAATTGCTCTCCAGAATGGTTGGATCAGCTCACAGTTCCACCAAAAATGAATTAGTCTTCCAACTCTCCCACATCTTCTCCAACATTTATCATCTTCCTGTTTTGTCATGTTAGCCAATCTGATAGGTGTGATGTGGTACCTCAGAGTTGTTTTTATTTGCATCTTTCTAATCAATAGTTATTTAGAGCATTTTTTCATACGACTATAAATAGCTTTAATTTTTTCCTCTCCAAACTACCTGTTCATATCCTTTGACCATTTATCAATGGTGGAATGACTTGCTGTACATTTGACTCAGTTCTCTATAAAAACATATAGAAAAATAAGTTTTTAAAATGTTTGCTATATTCCTCAATCTTGCCTGAAACACTTTCGATTCAAAAATGAAAGTGAGAGAATGAGTAAAAGAGAAAGAAGAGAACAAAAGAAAGAGGATATTCAGGGAGGTAATAGACTCAAATAAAATACATTTTAATATTGGCAGATGGACGGTGAAGAGTTCCTTAAAAGTAAAGCATGGACATACATGAACTGATGCAAAATGAAATAATCTGAACCAAGAGAACATTGTGCGTATTAACAGCAGTACTGTGTGGTGATCAACTATAAAAGACTTAGATATTCTCAGCAATACAATGACCCAAGGCGATTCCAAAACATCTATGTTAAAAAACACTATTCACATCCAGAGAAATAACTGGTTGAACCTGAATGCTGGTCAAAACATATTATGCTCACTTTATTTTTTCATGGTTAGTTTTCCTTTTGGCGTATTTCTTTTTTTCATAACATGACTAAACATGGAAACATATGTTGCATGAATACACATATATAACTATTAGTAATGCATTTTTGCATATTTTTAATGTACTGTTGCTTCTTAATGGGAAAATTTTTCTGATCAACTAATAGACCCATTTGATCTACTTATGTCTCATGGAAGTCTGAGACACATGAGTCAAGTCACATGGAACAGGAAGAGGGGGAGTTGGAGCAAAGTTTAAAGTAAATTAGTCAGAATAATGAGAGTTGTGAAGAACAGAGAAAGCAGGCAACTGGAGTAGCAACTGGAATGAATGGGAATGCTTGTTGTAACTTGTTTAAGGAAACTGGTTTGTTGGAAGTCTAACAGAAGGAAGGATTGGGGATGGTAGTGCTGTCTGTTATCATGTATAGCTTTCTTTGTTGTTATGATAGATTTTGTTTTCTAGTGTTGGAATTCAATTGTCTGGTGTTTGAATAAATGTTCTGGTTCTGTCTTACATGTGGAGAGTTTGTTGTATTTCATTATTCAGAATTGTGCCAGCAGATTCATGTCTGCTGTAGGCATTGTAAATATCACATTGGTGCTACAATAACCCATATCAAATTATTTACCATTGGAAGGACAGAGATGAGGAAGGGAGGGAGAAAATTTGAAATTTAAAATTAAAAAAAGGTTAAAATCTATTTTACAAATTGGGAAAAATAAATGAAATATTATTAAAAGGAAAGTATGAAAACCAAGAACTTGTGTTTGGGGTCTGGGCAAAGAAAATGGAAGGTAGCAGCAAAATAGAATTTGGTAGCATCAAGTATTGCATACTAAGTTTAAGTATAATACTCAATTATCAGTTTATATTTTTGTAAAAGAGAGGAAAGAAGAAAAGAGAAGAAAAAAGATAGAGGAAATTAGATGAAGGAAAATTTAAGCTTTTCATTATCATAATGAAAAATGTAAATGGCAGGAACTTATACAGTGAGAGTGCATAGCAGAATGAATTAGACAATAGAATCCCAGAAGTAGAGTGTGTAACAAAAGAAGAAAAAATATGAAAAATGAATATTCACATAGGGTTAAAATAAAAGATGGGGGAATATATTATCCTCCAGCTAAATTCAAATAAATAGAGATGAAAATAATAACGATGATCTCAGATAAGGCCGTGAAAAAAGTATATTTGATTGAAAGACATTTTGCTGAAAGTACTATAGACAATGAAATGATATCATAATGTGACCTGGGCATTATCATTCAAATGCTTAAAGAAAATATTTTTCAGGGGGAAAAAGCAGTAAAACTAAAATACTAAGGTTCATCATTATGAAGAGAATTAATTTTAAAAACAAAAGAGCAGGACTTACCAATACTAGGTATTAAGTTATAATATAAAGTCATAACTATCAAAGTTGGTGAATAATTGAATAAGCAGTGTTTCAGAAGCACAGTAAAAACCTAAAGAACTCAGCTAGTAGGACAAGGTCTCACTAACAAAATCTCTTGGGAAAAATCAGAACACCACATCGCAGAAAGTAGGTATAGACTATTATATGCCAAGACAAGCTCCAAATGAGTACATGATTTATACATACAATTTAATGTTACAAACAGATTAAAATATGGAAAAAAATTGTCAAATCTATTGAAAAGAGAAAAGCTCATGACCAAATGAGAGACAGAGAAATTTTCAGGAGGCCAAAATGAAGATATTAATTACACACAATTAAAAAAAAATCATACCAACAAACCCAATGCAACTAAAATTAGAGGTGAAATTGAAAGTTGAAGAGGTGGAAATCTTTGCAACAAGTTTCACTAACAAATACTTAATTTCTAAGATACATAAATAATTTATAAAATTCATAAGAATTTGACAAAAATAAACAAAAGAAATAAGAAAAAAATGAACTCAACTGCCAGTTCTGCAGGAAACTTTTTTGTTTTCCAACCTTTTGTTAGTCACTTTTTTCCTTCTAAGGTTACCTTCAGAATTATTAAATAAATTAATTATTTTCCTATTTTTTTCTCACATGTCACTTTGTATCAATTAATGCATATATGTATGTATGCATATATGACTTTTATGTAGATATATGCATAAATATTTGTATACATATATATATATATATATATATATATATATATATATATATATATACACCTAAATAGAGAAAATAACTCTTTAAAAGGAAAAATTAGAAAAATGGAAAAGGAGGTACAAAAGTTAACTGAAGAAAACAATTCATTAAAAATGAGAATTGGTCAAATAGTAGCTAATGACTCTATGAAGCATCCAGAATCAGTCAAACAAAATCTAAAGAATATAAAATTTGAAGAAAAATATGGAAATGTATAAAATATTTAATAAGTGGAAAAAATAACTGGTCTAGAAAATAAATCCAGGATAGAAAAACTAAAAATGACTGATCTCCTGGAAAGTCATGATGAGTAAGAGAGCCTAGACAGCATCTTCCAAGAATTCATCAAGGAAAACTTCTCAGAAGTCCTAGAAACAGAAAGTTAAAAAAGTCCTTTAAAGAATCCTTATATCATGTCCTGAAAGAGATCCCAAACTGAAAACACCAAGAAATATTGTAGCAAAATTCCAGAATTATCAGGTCAAAAAGAAAATACTACCAGCAGTCAGAAAGGAATAATTCAGTCAGGATCACACAGGATTTCACAGCTTCTACTTAAAAGAACAGAGGGATTGAAATATGATAATCTGTAAGATAAAGTGACTTGAACTGCAAGAAAAAATTGAGCATAATATTTCTAGCAAGGAGATGGACATTCAATGAAATGTTACCTGCACAACTTCCTGAAGAAAAAGCCAGAGCTCAATGGAAAATTTTTCTTCAAACACAAGACTAAAGAGGCATAGAAAAGTAAGCAGGAGAAAAAAATTGGTTATTCAATAAGGGCAAATTATTTGTATTCCTACATGGGAGGATGATATGTGTAAATCTTGAGAATTGTATCTTTATTGCAACATTTAAAAAGTATATGCATAGAGAGAGGGAGTGTGAGTATAAATTAGTTGATATGATGACAAAAAACCTAATTAAGGAATGCAAAGGGATGGTAATGGGAGAAGAGGAAAGAAGGAGGCAGAAAAGAGTAAATTACATAAAGAGATACAAAAATTTATTACAGCAAAGGAAAAGATTGGAGGGAGACAAGCATTGTTTGAGCTTTATTCTCATCAGATTTGGTTCAAGGAGGGAATAGCATACTCAGTTTATTTCGGAAATCTAACTTTCGCTACAATCGATAGGAGGACAAAAGGGAAAGAAAATGGAGAAGAGAGTACGAAGGGAGGGAAGTAGTAAGGGATAAAGGGAATAAAAGAGAGGGGGGTTGAAAGAAGGGAGGGAAGATTAAGGGAGGTGATGGTCAAAAGCAAAACTCTTTTCAGGGGGTAAGGGAGAAGGGAGGAATAAAAGAATAAACAGGGAAGGAAACAGGATGGAGAGAAAGACACAGATAGTAACCATAACTGTGAATGTGAATGGTATGAACTCTCCCGTAAAACAGAGATGGATAGCAGAATGGATTAAAAACCAGAGTGCTACAATATGTTCTTTACAACAAATACATTTGAAGATGGGGGACACACACAGTGTAAAGTTAAAAGGTAGGAATAGAATATATTATGTTCCAATGAAGGAAAAAATAAAAGCAGAAGTAGCAATCCCGATCTCAGACAAAGCTAAAGTAAAAAGAGACTAAGTCAAAAAAAGATAATGAAGAAAACTATATCCTGCTAAAGGACACTACAGACAATGAAGCAATTTAATTACTAAACATATATACTTCAAGTGGTATAGCATCCAGATTCTTAGAGAGGTTAAGGGAGTTACAGGAAGAAATATACTGAGGGGGGGGGGGGGCTCAACCTCCTCACCTGTGAACTTGATAAATCTAACCTCAAATTAACAAAAAAGAAATTAAAGAGGAGAAAATAACTCTGGAAAAGGTAGATATGATAGACTTCTAGAGAAAATTGAATGGGGTTAGAAAGGAATATACCTTTTTCTCAGTGGTACATAGTACATACACAAAAATTGACCATGGTCTAGGGCATAAAACCCTCACAATGCAGCGAAGAAAGGCAATGCATCCTTTTCAGATCATGATGCAATAAAATTTCATGTGATTAAAATTCATGGAGAGATAGACTAAAAACTAACTGGAAAGTAAATAATGTAATCCTAAAGAATGAGTGGATCAAACAACAAGTAATTTAAACAATCAGTAACATCATTGAAGAGAATGACAATAATAAGACAACATTTAAAAACTTATAGGTTGCAGCAAAAGTGGTACTTAGTAAACTTTTTATATCTCTGAAGGCTTACATGAATAAAATAAAGAAAGAGGAGAACAATGAATTGGGCATGCAACTGAAAAAGGTACAGAACAAATTAAAAAAATCTTCAATTAAATATCAAATTAGAGATACTGAAAGCCAAGCAAGATTAATAAAATTGAAATTAAGAAAACTATTGAATTAATAAATAAAACTAATAGCTGGTTTTATGAAAAAAATGATGAAACTTTAGTTAATCGTTTTAAAAAAAGAAAGAAGAAAATGAAATAATCAGTACCAAAAATGACAATTGTGAATTCACCACCAATGAAGATGAAATTAATGAAATAATTAGGAATTATTTTGCAAAATTGTATGCCAATAAGTTTGGTAATCTTAGTGAAATGGATGAATATTTACAGAAATATAAATTGCCCAGATTAAAAGAAGGGGAAGTAAAATTCTTAAGTAACCCTATCTCAGAAAAATAAATTGAACATCTGTCTATGAACTCCCTAGATTAAAATCTCTGGGGCCAGGTGGATAAACAACTGAATTCTATCAAACAGTTTAAAAAGTAACTAATTCCAGTACTGTATATACTTTTTGGAAAAATTGGCAAAGAAGGAGTCCTACCAAATTCTTTTTATGACGCAAATATGGTACTGATACCTGTACTGGGAAGAACCAAGACAGAGAAAGAAAATTATAGGCCATTTTGCCTAATGAAGAAGATAGGTGCAAAAAATTGTAAATAAAATATTAACAAAAAGGTGACAGTAACTTATCATGAGAACAATAAAATTTGATCAGGTAGGATTTTTTCCAGGAATGCAGGGCTAGTCCAAAATTAGGAAGACTATCAGCATAATTGATAATATCAACAAGAAATCTAACAGAAACAGTGTAATTTTTTCAATAGATGCAGAAAAATCTTTTTTACAAATCCAACAGTCATTAATAGTAAAAATGAGGGCATAGGAATAAATGGAGCCTTCTTTATAATGATAAGTTTCATTTGCCAAAAAACATTCCACAAGCATTATGTATAATCAGAACAAGCTAGATTCATTTTCAATAAAATAGGAGGTGAAACAGGGATGTCCATTATCAACACTTTTGTTTAGTATGGTACTAGAAATGTTAGGTTTATCAAGAAGAGAAGAAAAAGAATTTGGAGGAACAAGAACAGGAAAAGAAGATGTTACATTATCAATCTTTGCAGATGACATGATGATACACTTAGAGAATCCTAGCAAATCAAGTAAACATCGACTTGAAATAACAAACAACTTCAGCAAAGTTGCAGGATGTTAAAGAAACCTATATAAGTCATTGACTTTCCTATCTATTACTAACAAAGCCCAACAGCAAGATATAGAAAGAGAAATCTTATTTAAAAATTTGTAGACAGAATAAAATATTTGGGAGTTTATTCACCAAAACAAGTTGAGGGACTATATAAACACAATTACAAAAGAACATTTCACAGAAATAAAATCAGATCTAAACAATTGCAAAAAATATTAGTTGCTTGTCAGTAGGCTGAGTTAATATAAGAAAAAATGATAATTCTAACTAAATTGATTTACTTAGTGCTATACCAATCAACCTATCAAATAATATTTCATAGAGTTGGAAAAATAATATCAAAATTCATTAGGAAGAACAAAATGTCCAGAATTCTAAGGGAATAAATGAAAATAAATACTGGGGTAGGTGGTCTAGCCATACCATATCTTAAATTGTATTAAACAACAGCAATGATAAACACAACTTGGTATTAGCTAAAAAGTAGAAGGGGTTGATCAGTGGGATAGGTTAAGTACATAACATACAATAGTCAGTGATTATAGCAATCTACTGTTTGACAAACTCAAAGACCCCAGCTTCTGGGAAAAGAACTCATTATTTGATAAAAACTACTGGGAAAACGGGAATATAGTATGGCAGAAACTGTATATAGACCAATGTCTGTCACTGCATGCCAAAATAAAATCCAAATGGGTACATTATTTATGTATAAAGGCTAATACTATAAACAAAATAGTGGAGCAGGGAACAGTTTATCTGTCAGATTTATGAAAAATGGAGGAATTTATGAGTAAGCAAGATAGGTGACACGATGAAATGCAAAATGGATCATATTGATTATATTAAATTGAAAAGCTTTTGCACAAAATCAATGCAACCAAGATTAGGAGGGAAGTAGAAAACTGGGAAAGAACTTTTACATCTAGTATCTGTACTCACTGCTAAAATATAGAGAGAACTGAGTCAATTTTACAAGAATGCAAGTCATTCTCCAGTTAATATATGGTCAAAATCAGTTTTCAGAGGAAGAAATTAAAGATATATAAAATCATATGAAAAAAGTTCCAACTCACTATTGATTAGAGAGATGTAAATCTAACAACTCTGAGGTACCACATCACACCTATCAGATTGGTTAACATGAGTGAAACAGGAAAATGATAAATGATGGAGAAGATATGGGAAAGTTGGGAAACTAATTCATTGTTGCTAGAGTTGTGAACTGATCCAACCATTCTGGAGAGCAATTTGGAACTATGCCTGAAGGGCTACAAAAGTGTGCTTACCCTTTGATGAAGCAGTAGCATGTCTAAGGCTCTTTCCCAAAGATATTAGGAATAATATTTTTATTAGATAGATGATATCAGAAATAGAAGATTCAATAGAAGAATAGAATTAATAAAATAATTTAACAGAAGATAAAAGAAAAGGACCTACATGTACAAAAATATTTATATCATCTGGTTTTGGGGTGACCAAGAACTGGAAGTTGAGGGCATACCCAATCAAGTGGGAAATGACTGAATAAGTTGTGGTGTATAGATGTAATATAATTCTATTGTACTATAAGGAATGATGAACAGGCTGATGTAAGAAAATCTTGGAAAGACTTATATGAACTGCTACTTAGTACAGTGAGCAGAACCAGGAGAGCATTGTTCATGGAAACAGTCACAGTGTGTCATGACTGATTTTGATGAGTTTAGCCCTTTTCAATAAAGCAAGGCTCTAAAACAGTTCCGAAGGACTTATAATGGAAAATTGCATCCACAATCAGAGAAAGAACTATGGAGTTAGAATGCAGAGTGAAGCTTTTTTATTTTTGCTTTCTTTTGTTTTGTTATCTTTTTCATGGTTTCTCCACTTAGTTATAATTCTTCTGTCTAACATGACTAATGTGAAAATGTGTTTAATAGGAATTTATGTAGAGTCTATATCTGATTGCATGCCATCTTGGGGAGGGAGGAGAGAGAGCATGGGAGAAATTTTAAAACTTATGGAAATGAATGCTGAAAACTAAAAATAAGTAAATTAGGAGTAAAAGCATTTGAATCAGTTCTTTATTCCTCTTTAAAATTTAACTCTTATGGTCAAAAAGTTTATCTTACTTATTTTTCCCAATCTTGTCTTTTGTGGGCATCTAGTTAATTCAGTTGCTACTCATTTTTCACTCTTCTTTCACATTAAGTTAAATTCTCCTACCCCATCTATTCTAATTTAAACACTTTGGTTAAATTTATAAGACAACAAACTGCAAAGCATTACAGTTATACTTCACATAAATTATACGTTGGTGATATTCTCTGTTAGAATAAATGTGAGAGAACATTGTAAGTGGGAGAAATAATGTTAGGGAAAGCATGTAATAGAGAATAAGATGAGTGAGTTTGAGGAATTAAGCAAACCAAAGGCATTGAAGTAGGCATTTTGTGTAACAGACTTTAATAAGACTTTGTTCTGTGTAAAATCTGAATTTTAGTTTGATTATGATAAAGAAAGCAAAACAGATTCAATGAATGCTATCTGCTTAAGATAGGACAAGAGAATCAGACATTATTGGATTTATCTAACAGGTATCATTGCTCCAATATCTTTCCCCCTCTTGTCACTTTTACTTGACATTTTTCTGTCTGGCTGAGTCAAGTAGGAAAAATGATTCCAGAAGGTGATTGAGTAACTATGGTCTACTTTAAATTGCACATTTCATTTTTGCCTTACTTCTCTCCTCAAGAAGAATAGAAATGTTCTGATGTTTTCAGTAGACAGGAGTGGTCTTACAGAGTCTTGTCCGCAAATCAATGTATAAGGCCATTAATGGAGATCTCATATTATCAAATTTTACAGATGTCATTTTTTCCTTTCCATTCTGAAAAATGTGGTGAGAAAGTTGATGTAAAATAACTTTTCTAGGATGAAATAATGGAAAATAACATCAATCATTCTATAAGAGGTTTCCCAAAGTATGATTGCCTTACTTGAGACTAAGAATAAAACTAAATCAGGACACTTTTAAATTCAGTTTCATATGTATAGTAATTTTGTTTTATAAAGGATAGAGAACTAAAAGTTAAAAAAAAATGTGGTTGGCTATATGTAACACAGAAAGGGCGACCTCTACAAATCATAGGCTCCTATAGGCTATTTCAAGCTGCATCCCTACCTCAAAGAAAGAAAACAAACATGATCTCTTTTTTTTAAAGATAAAGTACTTATAATTAAATATCTCAACTAGCAGTGGAAGTAATTCCAAAAGAACTCACTGAATTACGTTTTCTCTGTGTAGGTACCAAAATATATCTGCTTATGAGAAAAATGCAAATGCACACCACAATCCCCCAGTAGTTTTCATTTTTCTATATGTCTTCTGATGCAGTTTGCTCCTGTACTAGGACAGGCATGAATGAGGTAGGTGTGGTAGTTCAGGTCAAGGCCATGAGACACTTGTGGCAAACTTGACTGTATAAGCAAGTTTACTCTCAGCAGAACCAAGATTGCAAAGTAAGTTACTCACCTGAGATCTCCTCCACATCCTCTAAAAACCTTTAAGTAATGCCCTAAAACAAATTGTGAAGTGGTAGAACTCACAAAATGATGATTTTCAAACCCCCCAAAATTAGAAACTTGGCAAGAAAGATCTGTCATACCAGGGAAAGGGTGGAGCACAGAAAAGTGCAAACTGCAGGCCCTGATCCAGGAAAGAAGGAACAGGTCTTGTGAGTGATTGATTTAGCAGCAACAGTAGCTGTTTCTCTGTCTCTCAGCCCAGAGAGTAAGGGAGTGTGACAACTAGTCAGAAGGAACTTATTGGGGTCTCTTTGTTATCATTAACATAACTTTTTTCTTTGTCCATACATGGTTCTAATAAACAACTCTGCATGTCAGACCAGCATGAGGAGGAGCACTAGTATACCAGAGCTTGTAGACACAGTGGAGCTGGGCCCCTTGTTATGCTGAGAGGGCAGAAAAGAGAGTTTGTGGTCATTCACAAACCACAGCACAGACCAGGAGAGTAGTAAAAACGCAACTCTCTTTAGATCATGCCACATTACAACATCTGAAAACTTATGGGTCCCCAGAAGCATCTCTGAAAACAGCTGCATAAAATCCCTGAAGCTTGAGACAGTATGCCCTCTGCCCTGAAAACAGAAATGGAACCCTACTTTAACAAAGAGTTAAAAGTCAAGCAACGAGCAAACAACAAAAAATTCTGACCATAGGTGATAAGGAAGATTCAAACACACACTCAGAAGACAGCAAAGTCAAAAGTCTTATGTCCAAAGCCTCTAAGTAAAATATGAATCAGTCTCAGACCATGAAAGAGCAAAAAAAGGATTTTTAAAATCAAGTAGGAAAAATAGAGAAAAAATTGGGAAGAGAAATAAGAATGGTGCAAGAAAATCATGAAAAAAGCATCAGCAGCAGATTGGTACAGGACACACACACACACACACACATACATACATGCATGCGCGCACACACACACACACACACACACACACACACACACACTGAAGAAAATGACATTTTGAGAAACAGACTAGGCCAAATGATGAAAGGTACAAAAATCCAGGGAGAAGAAGAATACCTTGAGAAGCAGAATAGGACAGATGGAAAAGATATACAAAAAATCACTGAAGAGAAGAACACCTAAAAAAGTAGAATTAGCCAAATGGAAAAAGAAGGTACAAAAACTCACCAAAGAAAGTCATTCCTTAAAAATTAGAATTAATCCTGGAGTTGTGAATTGATCTAAATAATTTTTAGAGCAATTGAAAACTATATCGAAAGGGCTGCAAAATTGTACATTCCATTTGACATAGCAGTGCCATTACTAGGTCTATATCCAAAAAAAAATTACCAAAAGAGAAAAGGACCAATGTATATGGAAATATTTAAGCAGCTTTTTTGTTTCTGATAGCAGGGAATTTGAAATTGAAAGGCTGCCCATCAACTGGAGAATGGCTGAACAAATTGTGCTAGGTGATTGTGATGGAATACTATCATGCCATGAGAAATGATGAGCAAGAGGCTGTCAGAAAAATCTGGAAAGACTTGCATGAGATGATTAAAAGTGAAATATACTGTGTACAAAGTAACAGCAATATCATGAGAAGACCAACTCTGAATGACCTAGCTATTCTCATAAATACAATGATCCAAGACAACTTACAAGGACTTATGATGAAAGACGCTATCCCAGGCAAAGGACTGATGGTGTCTGAATACAGATTGAAGCTTATTTTTTTAAATTTTATTTTCCCTGAGGTATTTTTTGGTCTTGGTTATCTTTGACAACATGACTAATATTGGATATATGTCTCGTGTGACTACACATGTGTAATCTGTATTGAATTGTTTCCCTTCTCATTGAGGAGAGTGAGTAAAAATGGGGAAAATTTGGACCTCAAAGATTGAAAAAGAAATGTTAAAACTTTTTAGATGTAGTTGTGGAAAAGCTAAATACTAAAATTTAAAACAAAAATTAAAAAAAATAAGATGAAGGAAAAAGGACTCTGAGACAAGAAAAAACAATAAAAGAAAACCAAAATAATGGAAAAGTAGAAGATAATGTGAAATAACTCATTAGAAAAACAACCAATCTGGAAAATACAACTAGGAGAAATAATCAAAAAATTTTTGGCTCTCTGAAAGCTATGACTAAGAAAAAGAAGTCTAGAAATCATCTTTTAAGCAGTTATCAAAGAAAATTGCCCTGAAAATCTAGAGTCAGAGGGTAAAATATACATTGAAAGAATCTGCCAATCGCCTCCTGAAAGCAATCCTAAAAACAAAACTCTCAGAGATATTCTAGGAAAATTTAAGAACTCCCAGATGAAGGAGAAAATATTATAAGCAGCCAGAAAAAAAAAATAATCAATTACACACCCAAATAAGGATAAAGTAAGATTTAGTAGCTTCTATGCTAAAAGAATTGGAGGGCTTGGAATATGACATTCCAGAGGGAAAAGTAACTAGGATTACAAACAATAATCACTTACTCAGCAAAACTGAGTATAACCTTCAAGGGGAAAAAGGTTATTCAATGAAATAAAGGATTTTAAAATATTCTTCATGAAAAGACCAGAACTTAAAAAGAAAAATTGACTTTAAAATTCAGGACTCTTTAAAATCAGGACTAAATATGGTTAAACTGTTTTCATTCCTGCATGGCAAGATAGGTACTTGTAACTCTCAAGAACTTTCTTATTAGGGCAGTTAGAAGGAGTGTATATTGACAGTGGGAAAAAGTCTGCATTGAATATGATAGTATGGTATCTAAAAAATAATAAAATTCATAAGAGTGAAAGAGAGAAAGGGAAAAGCAGAGGGAGAATGAACCAAATTATCTGACATAAAAGAGGCATAAAAAGAGCTTTTACTGAGGAGAGGAAGATGGGGGAAGTAGCAGGGAATGTTTGAAACTTACTTTCATCGGAAAAACATATACATTCAATTGAGTATAGAAATCTACTTAAATCTACAGAACTAGGATGGTAAGGGCATAGGAGAAGGGTATAAGAGAAGGGTACAACGTGTTGTTAGTGGTAGCCATAGATAGGAAGGTGTTTTAAGGGAGGGAATAATCAGAAAGAAAATATTTTTGAGGAGGGACAGGGTGAAAGAAGTGATAGAATAGAATAGGGGAGGGAGATATAATGGAGAGAAATAGCAATCACATTCATGAAAAAGGTTTGAAGTAAGTTACTCTGATAAAGGCCTCATGTCTCAAATATATAGAAAACTGAGTTAAATTTGTAGAAAATGAGAGCCTTTCCTGAACTGGTAAATGATCAAAAACTTTGACCAGTCAATTTTCAGACGAAGTAATCAAAGCTTTCTATAACTATATAAACCTATTGGTTGGACAAATGAAAATCAAAACAAATCTGAGGTGATGCTTCATATCTAGCAGATGCACTAATAGGATGGCAAAGGAAAATGATAAATACTGGAAGAGATGTGTGAAAATTGAGACAGTAATTCACTGTTGGTTGAGTTGGGAACTGATTCAACCATTCCAGAGAGCAATTGGGAATTATGCCCAAAGGTCTATGAAACCATGCATACTCTGACCTAGAATATACCACTCTCTATCTCAAAGAGAGGAAAAAAGGAAAAGGAACAATACGTACCAAAATATAGCAGCTTTTTTGTTGTAGCGAAGAATTGAGAATTGAGGGGATGTCCATCAATTGCAGAATGGCTGAACAAGTTGTGGTATATGATTATGATGGAATACTATTATACTATAAGAAATGATGAGCATGATGTTCTTAGAAAAATCTGAAAGGACCTACATGAACTGACGCAAATTTAAATGATTATTAACAAGATAGCATTTTTACAGTAAAAATAATATTGTAAGATATTCATGACTTAGCTATTCTGAACCATAAAATGATCAAGACAACTCTGAAGGACTTATGATGAAAAATGCTATCCATCTCCAGAGAAGGAACTGATAGAATCTGAAGGTGGATGGAAGTATACTTTGTTAACTTTATTTTTTCTGTTTTCTTTGACAAAATAATTAATATATAAATATGTTTTGCCTAATCCAACATGCATAACTTACGTCAACTGGCTTGCTTTCCCAATGACCAGAAAGCGGAGGGAGCAAATTGAAACACAAAATTTTAAGAAATGAATATTAAAAATTACTTTTACTGTAATTTCGGGAAATAAAATATAAAATAATTCAATAAAAGACAAAAATATCCTCCTGAACACACACACACACACACACACACACACACACACACACACACAGAATTAGTTCAGTTGGATGAAGCTTCCATTCCTGTATGTTGTTCATGTGGGGTTACGAGGCATAAGTCAAAAGGAGAAGCAAATGATTCCCCCTCATTGGAGTGTGTGTGTGTGTGTGTATGTGTGTGTGTGTGTGTGTGTGTGAGTAAGCCATAAGGAAACTATGTAAACAGAATAAATCTTAATTGTCTGAAACAATGAAGTTTCAAGGATGGCTTCAGTACTACATAAGGAAAAAAATAGCCTATTTCTCCATTTTCTTATAGAAAAGTCCTAACGTCCTCTTGAGTCTATTTCAGCATTTGGAAAATCCTGACCTTAGGGATGAAAGAAAATTGACATATTGATATATGAAGAACTGAAGGAGAGAAAAAAATTAAAATGTCAAAATTGTAAAAAAAAAAAAAGGAAAATGAGATTAAGATCTTATGAAAATGACAGGAAATGGAGAACAAAAATTAAAAACCCCTGACTTTGACAACTCCCTTTTTTTTGCACTTATTTCTAAATCTTTACAATCTACTCCAAGTGATGGGTGATGCTAAATCATTTCAATTCTAAATAGATCTCCTGATCTACTTATCAGTAAAGTGGGGTTGATGAGCAAAAGAACAGGAACAGGAGCATCAGTGAATTAATATGCCCTGCTTTTTTTGATCATGGGGTAGGGTAGGTTTGGTTTTAAGGTCACTAAGAGATTATTGCACTCTCACAAAGTGTATGTCCTGATGCCAGGATCAATAACAGACTATCACTATGTTTTCTCCAGACAACCAGTGTTCTTCTACCTACTATCTACCTTCTATGCCTACTACCTACTATCTACTTGTGATCTGGTGAAACACTCAGATCTTTGTATCTTTAATGACCTCTGATAACAGACTTCCCACTTTTGCTGTCAATGTCTTGGACACTTTCATCTTCCTGTAAAGAGAAAGTTTGCTACTTTCCAACCATACTTTTTAATGCTCTAAGCTTTCCCTGAGAGTCACACAATGATAATTGGATGCAGATATATGCAAAGGCTCAAGTATTTACAGATTATAGTTAACAAAAAAATAATTCTAGTCCTTTTATTGTCACAACATATACCAGTGACCATTCTGCAGGGGTCAATATTTCCTTTCTTCAGGGTCTAAACCTCTGAAGACACTGATTCATCATTTCCCTACAAACATAAAAAGTCCTCCCAAACTTCTCTATTAATATAGAGAGTACCACTATCTTCCCAGTCACCCCATAGATGTTTGCCTTTTTTCCTCATTCTGTGTCTCCCCTCATATACAATCCTTTGCCAAGTCCTGAATGGTTCTTCTTTCTTCCAGTAGTGCTGCCATTGTAGCACAGGCTCTCATCATCTCATAAATGGGCTTTAAAAGTCTGCTGGTTGCAAAAGCCCTCAAATCTCTCACCACTCCACTTAATCATCCATTCATTTATAAAATTAATCTTTCTAAGGAACAGATCTGGTAAAAGAATCCTTTTAATTAGTAAAATTCATGGCTCCTTATAACTTCTAGGAACAAATATAAAATCCTCTGATTTACAACTAGGTCTCCTCCTACCTTTCAACCTACACCTTATCCACGCATACTCTGCAAACCAGTGACACTGGCACTCATCTCCTGACTCTAAGCATTTTCACTACTTCCAACTATTAAAATTCCCTCATCAACCCTACTATCCAGTTTCCTTGGTTTCCTTCAAGTCTCAGCAAAAAATTCCACCTTCTTTAAGAAGCATTCCCTCATCATCCCCTGAGACTCATGCATTTTCCCATTCATTAATAGGTTCATGTGACCTGTCTGGATCACACTGAAGTCTGAGTTCCATGGAGCCTGTGATGAGAGGAGTTTGCTGAACAAGTAGAACAGGAAGAAGAGGAGCTAGAGCAGAGCTGAGAGAAAATTTGGTAAGAGCAGTCAGAACTGAAAGATGCAGGTAAGTAGGAAGTTGGCTAGTGTGAGTGAGAGAGCTTGTTTGTGATATTATTTAAGGGAGCCTGCCTGTGATTTGTTTAATGGAACTGGCTTGTGGGAAGTCTAGCAGAGGGAAGACTTTGGGATGGTGTTGTCATCTGCACTGTTATTTTGTATAGATCATGATGGATTTGACTTCCTGGTATCTGAATAAATGTTTTGATTCTGTCTTCCAGGCGGAGTCTGTTGTATTTAGTGATTCAAAATTGTGCCAGCATATTCATAACCTCCAGAGGCACTGAGAATATTGCATTGGCACTACATGCATTAAACACTACCGTTTCCCAACATTAGATAAAAAATTATCAGGCATTAAGTTTTGGTGTTGTTGTAGGGCCTGCTACTACTAAGCTTAAGCACTGAGCATTGTGAGTTAGTGTTGCCCCTGCCCCACCCCACTCTGGACTGATGCTGAGCAATGTGCTTGTACTGGGCCTTGACACCAATGACTGGTACCAGAGAGTGAAGTGTCTCTGTTTCTCAGTATTCCATTACTTGGATGAAGGCAGTATGAGAAACATAGGTTGGCTTTGGGAACTCAGAGGAGTTCTCTTCAGCCTTTGACTTGGCTCGGAGTTGGGCTAATCTTCCTCTCAGTTATCTTTCTGTTTAAAACTATTTTCCTTTTATTTTTTTTCTCCAGAAGTCAATCAGCTCTGACCAAGAAACCTACTAGCTCCTGAGGTATCAAACAATACTGCTACCAAAGTTAGAATTTTAGCTCTTCAGTTATAGGATCAAGGAATGAGACACAAGGCACAAGAGGTGGCCAGAGTACTAGCAATCTGTTCTGGTACTAGTACTAGGGCTGTACTTGTGCTCTAGAGGTTATAAGCAAGCACTTGCAATTTTGCTAAGTTGGCGCAGAGTACATAGTGTTTGTGCCAATATGGACCCCCTCATATATACATTATGAAATTTCCAGAGAGGTTTGCAGTGCACAGCTGGCGGGTAATAGTGGAAGCTGTCCTGGCTTTACTTTTCTGTGATGTTAATGAGTCCTCTGAGTGGATAAGAAAGCAAGATATGCCATAGGATGATGAAATGGAGTCCATACTGCTCAGTGATCTTTAAAAGTCAGTTCAGTGAGTCTAGGAGAAGAACATTAAGTTGGATCCATATCTTCATGAGAAGGTACATAGAACTGGAGAAAAGGAAGTAATGAGAAGCATATAGAATTGGGAGAGCAGAAATACAAATAAGTGTAACTGCTACAGACAAAAGAGGTAGGAATCTGGATCCAGACTATTTGAACTGACTGACCATGAAATGGGTCAGGAAAGAAATCATGCTGCTAATCACCCCCACCCAAACTAGTCTCAAAAGGAGAAATCGGTGTTTTCTTTCTTTTCTTGAATTTTTCTATGAAAGAGAGAAGTCTTTTCTTCTGATTACAGGGAAGTCCATTTAGCTCCCTTAATAATTAACTACCAACAGGGTATAGAAAAAAAACAGAACACTGGTAATTAGTCAGTAGTAGGGTAAGGAGAAATCATGGAGCTAAACAACCCTGCTCTTTACTGTCACACTCAAACTACATTCACTGGGCCTTACTATCTCCTGACAATATCTATTCTCTTCTGTTTCTCAGTCAGATGTCTAAAAATATCTGTCTATAATAGTTTATTCTCCTTCTTCTCTCACTTTGCAACACTTTGCCATCTGGTTTCTGACTTCTTTTCTTTACTGAAAAAGAACAGTCCAAAATTACCATTGACCTGTCAACTGCCAGATCTAATTTCCTCCCCCAATCCTCATTTGTCTTGGCCTGTCCAGAACATCTGGCATTACTGAACATTCTCTGTTGCTGAATGTTTTTTCTTTTGTGAAATTTTATGAAACTTCTCTCTTGCTTCTCTGTCTACATATTTCACTGCTCTTTTTCTATGTCAGCTTAATTATCATTTGTATTATGCCTGATAACTGTCCTATACCTCTAGGGTGATTTCTCTTATCACTATGTATTTTCCTCATCAGAATATCCTTATCAGTTCCATGGATCTATTTATCATCTCTAGATAGATATCTCCTGGATGCATATGTTCAATCTGTTGTTTTTCAACCTCTCAGTTCTATAACACTGCCTGCCTTCTGACATTTGAAATTAGGTATCTACAAGATAATTCCAGGCCAATGTGTCTAAAACAAAACTCATTATTATTTTTCCAAACTTCTCCCCTCTTCAAAACCTCTCAAAGATATCACCATCCTTTCAGTAATCTAGGTTACAAGTTTGGCCTCGTCTTTGTTTCTTCCCTTATGCCAAGTAGCACATCAGTTAACAAATTATGCCTTATAGCATTAGCTTTTGGAACCATTACAAAATGTGACAATTCTCCAGGACATAAACACGATATAAAATGCGTAAGTGTTAAAGGTCATAAGTATTATTTTCAAATAATTAAATAAAAAACTCCAAGGGAAACAAAAGGAATGAACAAAAACTTCAATAGAAATGAAATAATGCTATCTTAAATGCACAGCATCAATAAAAAATTATAAGAATGGTAAAAGATTAAGAAAGTAACACCAATGAAATAATATTGAATTGAAGGGATATATTTAAAGAAGTTCTAAGAATAATATTTATGTCTTTGAATAATACTATATATCAAAGGGAAGGGAATAAAGACCAATGCACTAAGCATGCAAGTAACATTAACAAATTATTCACCTCAAAAGAAATACAACATTGGAAATGCTGAATTTCAAAAATTATGAATGCAAAACTAGACAGTTCAGTCAACAGCACTGAACTTGAGGTCAGTCATACATACATATATATATATATATATATATATATATATATATATATATATATACAAAGAAACACACAACACATACACACATCTATATAGAGAAGAGGGAACATTATTATATGCAGAGATTTTCATCCTTATTCTTTGAAATTCAAACTTTATTTTCATTTTTTGCTCTAAAAAGTTAATTTTTACTATATTTAAATAATTGATTTGGAAATTACTTTCTTGTTAGTAAGACAATACTTTCCTGACTATTTAAATTGCCTTTTTAACTTTTTTGTGATATGAATTTTTCCTTTCTTCCAAAACGAAGAATATATGATTGAAATAAAGTTTTTTGTAGTCTGTAGGACTTGGAGTTTACTTTTCCATTAAACTATGCTTTACAACCATTTTTTTGGTCATCTTCTCTGATATCTTCCTTTGCAGTGAAGTAACTAAATATTAAAATATTTGTTACTTTCACTTGTAGCTTCATATAAAGTTCCTTGTAGAATTTTTCTGCATCCTCATTCTCTCTAAAACAGATTTTATGGGGTTGCTCACAAGGCTCTGGACAGAAAAATGATAGAAAAGGAAGAAACTATAAGATTTACTGGATTGCAGATTGATAAAAGATTTTTATTCCTCCACAACCTACCAAGGGTTATAGGCTTTTCACTGTTCAAATGAGCAAGTGAGAGATTTGTGTGGGAAGAGGTTCATGGCTTTGAGTACTCTGGTTTTGAAATATGTTTAAAGAAGGGGATTTATTTCTCAGTAAGACTTTTGACTTTTAAAAGAAAATCATCCCCTGGTCTATTGAAACTCTTGACCTTATTATTTATTTTCTGCCTTTCAAAAAATTCTGTTCATGATATCCTCAGCCACACATATGTTACAGTGACTTGCGCTATTTCCTGCATTCAAAGCAGACTTTTTCATAGCAGTGTAATGAAAAAATATAAACCTAAACAAATGTGCATTGAAAAAAATAGGTTAAAACCTGATATATTTACTGGTAAGGAAGGAAATGGATTCCCACTTAGAGTTCTAGTTGCATTAGGTATACCATAAATCTCTCCCCAATTCTAGAGAAAAGAACTCATCCCAGGCATCTTGGAATCTAACTCTTAACAATTGGATTTGAACTAATAGAAACTCAGGCTTTTCACTTAATTGCAACAAATTCATTTTGAACTGCAGGTTAATGATAAAAATTGTAGTTGAAGAGAAGCAAAATGTGAAATGCTTCCATGTTATTACACATGATCTTTGACATTCCTGTATAGTTTTTAAAATGCAAATCATGTGCTTTTACTGAGGAAAAAAAATACAAATGAAGAAAGGGCATTTATTAAGCACCTTTTATGTGCTCTAATTGTTGATACTGTTCTCCCAGAATATAGTTGCCATAATATATAGGAGGCCCTCCTGGATTACCTTAGATGTTAATATTTTTCCCATTTTTCAGTACATTCCATCAAAACATAAATTGCCTTATTTTGTCCAGTAGAATGTAAGGTCTTTGAGAACAGGGACTATTTTCTTTTTGCTGTTTTGCCTGACACATAGTAGAAGCTTGATAAATTCTAACTGAATTGATTTGAATATTTGGGGAAATAAAGTTAATAAATTTGATTCAAATATAGAAAAATACAAAGCAATATAAAAAGTGCTCAGTTGTCATTCAAAATAAAGTGATAGAAATTCAGAGAGAAGGAGAAACTGAGTGTTAGAGTAGACAGAAACTATGAGGTAGAAATGAAATTTTAATTTAGTTGAGAAAAAAGAGAAGAGGAGGAAATTCTAAGGAAGAAAAAACAGGAATAAAGTCAGAGAAATGAAAATTTACTAATTCAATAAACACTTATGAAGCCCTTACTATATAACAAGTTCTCTGCAATTCATTGGGAAGTCTTATATCACATGTATGGGACAATGGAAATAACGTTTTGATCAGAATAGAAGGTGGGGTTAGTTAAAATAAGATGTAATTTGAAGGTCTCTATCAGGAGAGCTTATGAAAGGTTTTAAAATCAAATAGTACTAAATTTTAAAAAAATAAAATTTATGTGGTGCGCAAAAAACCAAGTTATATGCTGGTGTCAGGAAGTTCAAATAAAAACACTTTTTATGTATTCATTTTACTTGCATAATTCCAAATTTTTGTTTACTGATTCAGATTTCCAATCGCAAAAAGCACTATTGTGCCTATCTTCCCACAACCCTGTAACATTGACTTTTTACATATTTTGTCATATTTTTGACAAATTTGCTGAATATGAAATGAAACTTCAAGTTTATTTTGATTTGCATTTCTCTTATTACTGATTAGTAACATTTATATTTCACTCACGTTTCTTAAATAATTACAATTATATTTATAATATATAATTATATTTATAATAATATATAATCCCCCATATCCTTTCATCATCATCATCAAGGTTTGGTCTTATATATTTTTGTTCTCTAGCTATCTATATTGGATAATAATATTTGATAACATATTTTCCCTTATTATTCTAGTTATGTTTTCTAAACTTTTTAACTTGATATAATCAAAATTATTTATTTTGCTTTTTGTAGTTATTGGTATCTTTTGTATGGGCAAGAATTATCTTCTATTCCATTGTTATGAGTGGCATATTATTAGTTTTTCTTCCTTTTTAGTGTCCTAATTTTAATATTTCAATTACATATGCCTTTTAATTTAGCATGGATCAAAGCATATTATGTTGTTCTCAGCCCAGTTTCTCCCAGAATGCATTTCAGTTTTTCAAGAAGTCATCGTATGGGAAGCCCTGCCCCCCAACCCCAAATTCCAGTATATTGAAGATTGGATCATTGAGTTTCATTATTTGTGCATTGCTTTTTTGTCTGACTTTTTCCATTGATTTCTTTCCCTACCCCTTTATGTAAAGCCGAAACCAAATGGTTTTATTGATTGTTGCTTTATAATGAAATTTGAAGCATAGAACTACCATTTCTTCTTCATTCCTACCTTTTTTTGTATTATTTCTCTTGATGTATTGAATCTTTTGTTCTTCTAAATGAATTTTGTTATTATTTTTACCTTACTTTTTAAATTTTCTCATTGTTAATATTTTTTGGTACAGCATTGAATTTATAAATTAAATTTCATAGCATTGTTATTTTTTATTATATTAGAATGGTACTACCAAGAGCATATTCTTCTTTATGTTATTCTTCCTTTCTTTAAGCGTATTTCATAACTGAAGATATATATAGTCTTTGAATGTTCTTTGGTAGAATGACTCCAAATTATTTTCTACATTCATTAATTATTTTAGACACACTTCTTTTGTAGTATTGTGTTCTTGATTTTTTTATTATATAAAAATGCTTTGATTTCTGTGGGTTTATTTTCTATATTAAAATTGTACTGAATATATTCAGGAAAGTTATTTAATCAACTATAATAATATATTCATAAAATAATTCTCTGTTATCATTTTGGATCCATAGCAGGGGTGGAAGAATGATTCAACATGATGAGGAGAAAATAGTGTACTTTTTAATTCAAAGAAAAAACATCACATTAATATTTCAATCAACATAGAAAAATAACAGAGACAGACAAATTATTCACACATGTTAATCTCCTTGAAAAATATAGTATAGAAAGGCATGTCTTCAATAAGAGTAAAATTATATATTAAAACTACGAGGCAGCATTGAATTAAACAAAAACCTATAGAACCACTTCCAGTACTAAAAAGGATAAATATATTGATTTTTCCCTAATGTTTTCACCTACTTTTAAACATATATAAAAGTGACAACCCTGACTCTGTTTGAAGGTCATGTAAGCTTTTTTCACCTTTCCTCTAGGTCCTCCAATACTCTTAAATAATTTTAGTGTTTTGTTTTAGTTTGTTTTTTGTCTTTGCTATTGACTTTAGACCATACTAATGGCCTCCTCCCAACTCTTGGAGGTCTCTTTCACTGCAGTTCCTTTTAACCAACTGCCAATCCAATTGACCTTTATAAAGAATTGTCTGCTTCAAATAAAAGTATATACATACAAATAAGCACATATAAAAATTACACACACACACACACACACACACACACACACACATACACACACACACACACACACACACACACACACACACACCTCTCAACACCTGTAGGCATAATCACTCCATGAAGCACCTCATACTCTGTGTCAAATAAAGGAATAGGGTTCACATTTTGGTTCAATTGTTATATAACATAATTCCAAGTTCCAAGTCTTAAACCCCACTTGGATTTGAGTCCCACATACCTTAGTTTCACTGAGCTTCCCTGCTGGAATTGATCATTGAATATTTATCATGGAATCCTGCCCCCAGTAGCATTATCATTGAAACTACCAGGTCCAGTGTAGTTTACAGCATCTTCATCAAGAGCTGAAAGGAGAAATGACACTGAAAAAAGGAAAACAGTACTCTATTTCTGGGGGTACCCAGTGTAAAAGGAGGAGAAGAAGGTAGCCCTTTCCATCAAGAAGTAAGTTCATGGATCTGACTGTTGTGGATATACCATGACCTTCATGCTCTCTGACAGCAACTAGAAAGTTACTGTCCATAGTAAGCAGTTTTTTAAAAAAATTGTAGCCAATTCTATCTATGCATCCAATTATAAGAAAATAATAAAATCTATATGGTAAGAGAACAAAGAATCTATTCTCCAAAGCCCTTCTTTCTCCATTTTAGGTGATATGGACCTACACAAAAGAGAGTCTACATTATACATATTAAAGTGACACCACAAGGTAGTAAATAGAGAGCTGACCTCAGAGTCAAGAAGACTTGGATTCAAATCTCATCTCTGATATATACTGTCTATATGACATTGGACAATTCAATTTTCCTCTAACTTAGTAAAGAATCTAATTGCAAATAAATTAAGTTGCAAAATATGAACTGATCTGTATTGATAGAGGAATCCCCTAAAGGGATCTCCCTGAACTAAAGAAATCACAAGAAAAAAAAAAGGAAGACCAAGCACAGTCATGATGGTGGAATAATGGCAAAGATTCACCTGTGCTCTCCCACAAATCCTTCCAAATATCTTTAAATAATGACTCTAAACAAACTGTAGATCAGCAGAACCCCAAAAAGATGGAGTGAAACAATTTTCCATTCCAAGACAACTTAGAAGGTTGGTAGAAAAGATAGACTGCACCAGGGGCAAACAAGATCATAGTATAGTGCATACTGTGCCAGCACAGAACAGATAAGCCAGGAGGTGGGCTTGAGAATCACTGAATCAGTAGTGGCAAAAGCTACTTTTAGAGTTCATAGTCCACAGAAAGTAAGGTGGTCAAGCAATTGATCAGAAGGAATTTACAGGGGTCTTTTGTTAACATAGAGGCAGGACTCTGTTGCTTTACCCATATTTGCATATGGGTTGCAGTCCTGGGTGGTAGTCCCAGGCTAAAAAGAAGTGCTAGTAAATCAGAGCTTATATCTAAAGTAGGGCATTGACCTTCTTCATATTTCCAAGGTAGAAAGGAGTTCTTGTGGTCATTATTGGACAAGAGCACAAGCCAAGAGTGTGGCAAACCCATCTCTCCTTAGATCTTATGAACTTGGAAAACTGGAAACTTGCTGTTTCCTAGAAGGATCTCTAAAAACAGCTGCACAAAAATCCCTAGAGCTTGGGACTGTACCTCATCCCAACTACCAACCCCAATGGAAGCAGAGTCCTACCTTGGCAAAGAGTTAGAAAGTCAAGTGTTTGGTTGGGATGATGAGTAAACATCATGTTGGTGAAAAGGAAGATCAGGGCATACAATCAAAGGAGGACAGCATAGTCAAAACTCCAACATCAAAAACCTTCAAGAGGAATGTGAATTGGTTGCAGGCCATGGAGGACCTCATAAAAGTTTTGAAAATAAATTAAGAGAAGGAGAGGAAAAATTGGGAAGAGAAATGAGAGTGATGGCAGAAAATCAAGTCAACAGTTTGCTAAAGGAGAGACAAAAAATAATGAAGAAAATAACACCTTAAAATAGACTAACTGAAGTAGTAGAATAAGTCCAATGAGAAGGATACCTTAAAAATCAAACTGGGTCAAATGGAAAAAGGAGGTCCAAAAGATCACTAAAAAAAATAATTCTTTAAGAATTAGAAAGAAGCAAGTAGAAGCTAATGACTTTATGAGAAATCAAGAAATTATAAAACAAAACCAAAAGAATGAATAAAGTAGAAGAAAATATGAAATACCTCATTGGAAAAAACGACTGATCTAGAAAATAGATCCAGGAGAGATCATTTAAAAATTATTGGACTACCTGAAAGACATGTTCAAAAAGAGAGAATAGACATCCTCTTTTAAGAAGTTATCAAGGAAATTTGCCCTGATAGTCTAGAATTAAAGGGTAAAATAAAAATCAGAAGAATCCACTGATCACCTCCAGAAAGAGATCCTAAAATGAAAATTCCTATTTTCATTATTGCAGCCGAATTTACAGAGTTTCAAGGAGAAAATATTTCAATCAGCTAGAAAAAAATAATTGAAGTATTATGAAAGTAAAATCAGGATAACATAAAACCTGCCAACTTCTACATTAAGGGCTTGGACCATGATGTTCTGGAGGTCAGAGGAGCTACGATTAAAACCAAGAATCACCTACCCAACAAAAATGAACATAATCCTTCAGAGGAAAGAAAATGGAACTTCAGTGAAAATAGAGGACTTTCAAGCATTCTTGAAAAAGTCTAATAGAAAATTTGACTTTCCAATACAAGAATCAAGAGAAGCATAGAAAGGTAAACAAGAAAGAGAAATCATAAGAGACTTATTAAAGTTGAACTATTTACATTCCTAAATGGAAAGATAATATTTGTAATTCATGATCCTTTTCTCAGTACAATGGTAGTTGAAGAAAATAGATGGATAGATAGATGATAGATGGATAGATAGATGGATGGATGGATGGATGGATGGATGGCACAGGGTGAGTTGAATATGAAGGGATGATATCTAAAAATAAAATTAATGGGTGAGCAAGGATTATGTTTGGAGAAGGAGAAAGGGAGAGATAGAACGGAGCAAATTATCCACATAAAAGAGGCAAGAAAAAGGTTTCACAATAAAGTAAAGAGAATGGAAGTGAAAAGGAATGAGTAAACAGTATACTCTCATCAGATTTGGATTAAGGAGAGAATAATATACACATTCAGTTGAGTACTTTACCCTTCATGCAAATAGAGGGAAAAGGGATGAGAAAGGGTGAGTGATAGAAAGGAGGGCAGATTAGGGGAAGAGTACTCAGAAGCAAACTCTTTAGAAAAAGGACAGAGTCAAAGAAGAAAATAGAATAATTGGGGGAGGGGGGTGGAATAGGATGTAAGGAAATATAGTTAGTCTTTCACAACATGACTTTTATGGAGGTCATTTACATAATTACACATGTGTAACCTATGTGGAATGACTTGCCTTCTCAGTGGGGATGGGTGGGAAAGGGAGCAGGGAGATAATTTGGAATGCAAAGCCTGGACTAGGGAAGATTTATTTCTCTAAATACAAATCCTGTTTCCAGACCCTAAATAGCTGTGTGACTCTGGGCAAGTCATTTAAATATGTTTGCCTCAGTTTCTTCATATATAAAATGAGAGAAGGAAATGCCAAACCACTCCAGTATCTTTGCAAAGAAATTGCCAAATGGGATCAAGAAGAGTCATATACAACTGAAAAATGACTGAACAGCAACAGTAAGCACCCCTTTATGGTCTATTTCTGGCCCTAATAAATTAGAAAAATACAAATCAAAGCAAAATACTTGCCACAGTTAAACCAACTTAAACAAATCAAAGGTTTTTACTAGTCATAGCCTAAAAAGTATGTCTCATGATGTGCTTTGAGTCCATCACCTCTCTTCTAGGAGGTAGATGACTCAATTAATCATTAGTACTCAGAAATTGTGGTTGTAATTAATTGATCAGTACTTTTAAATATTTCAAAGTTCTTTTATTTTTATGTTATGATTTTATATATCATTCTATTAATTATGTGCACTTCCTTCTCTATCCAACTACATACATCTTCCCATATTTCTCTGAAACAATACCTTTTGTAATTGCTTGGTACAATAATATTCCATTAGATTTATATGCCTTAATTTATTCAGCAATTCCATAACTGACAAATTTCTCTTATTTTTTAGTTCTTTAACCAAAAGAGCTCCTACACATCTTTCATGTTTTGGGGTATCTTCTCCACTTTCTTTTATCTTGTTGGAAGATATTTCTGGTAGTGGTATCCTTGGATCAAAAACATGCACAGTTGAAGGACTTGCAGCGTAGTTCCAAATTGAAAGCTCATAACACAAATATCCTCGGGATGCTTCTGTATTGCCTTGAATTTTGGAATATTGAATTGGAATTTTGAAAAACCCAAATAGTAATTCACCCAAAATTTACTAGATAGACACCCACTAGGCAAAAGTATGATACTGTACCTTTCCCAAGATGAGCTGTAATTGTGAAATTTCATAAGGGATATCACTCAAGAATGTATGATCATCCAAAGTAAATGTGCTAGGTATGTAACAAGCATAAAAGATAGTAAGCAAGTGGTCTGAATGTTCCACTAATATCTCTGATTTTTTTAAAAGAGAGGAATAGAGGAAACTCTCTGACATGTTAGTTCCTCTGCCGATGATCCATATGTGAATATGGAAATAGATGGCAGGTGTGCCTCACTCATAATCTGAATCAATAAAGTCATAAATCCATTGCAATATTGAAGCAACAGCAATTGAAAAAAATAATTATTGACTTATTTAATCCAACTGTACTTACAACATTATCCTAAACCGGGTTATATATAATAAGGAGTTCCTTGAAATATGGGATATTCCTTCTGTTTAGCAAGAAGTCGTATTGAGAAGGTTTCCAGCACCAACTGTGTGGGTCCTATGATATACAGTATTACTTCAAGTGTGAAGATTAGTGGTGCTTCTTTACAAAAGACACAATTAAGAAAAACAATTTAAGTTTTCAATTGGTAATTGTTAATACATCATCCTTGTAGCTTCAGAGGTATTAGCATTTCATGATGTAGTAAAATGAATCTGGTCTTATAAATGCAGAGAAAAGGAACACGGTTGCTGTGGTATTGTCATTTAATTCCATAAGCGAAGTGATTTGTGAATGAATTGATGAAATTTTATATAGTCATTGAGGTAAATCTTTCAAAGCTGTTGTTTTCAAAAACACCATTATATAACTTATAACAACTTTAGACTAATCAAATAGAAAGAAAAAGAAAAGCTATTGTGTGACTAAATCCATTTTATGTTTAATTCTGAGAACCAACCACAAGGATATTCTAGGTAAAAAGATCAACCCCATATGAAAAGCATCATTTTCCTGCCAAAATTTGAAGCATGTTTTGTCCTTGGATTTGTTTCCCCACCATTGACTCCCTAGATCCTTCCTTTATTTAAAATATCTTTCAGGCTCAATGTGCTGGGATGTTATTTATATTACCTTGACAGTGTTTGTTTTTTTCTGGTTTTGGAAAAGAATATTTCTTCAGACAGATGTCCTCTTTCCAGGTTTGTTTGTTTGTTGTAAATAGTATTCTTTTTTCAATTGTATGTAAAAATAGTTTTCAAAATTCATTTTAATAAAATTTTGAATTTTAAATTTTTCTTCCTCGCTCTCTCACCTACTCCTTCCCCAAGACGACAAGCAATCTGATAGAGGTTATACGTGTGTAATCCTGTAAACATGTTTCCACATTAGTTATGTGAAAAAAGAAACAGAAAAAAAGGGAAACAATGAGAAAGAAAAAAAATAAAATCAATTGAAAATAGTGTGCTTCATTCTGCATTTGGACTCCATTGTACGTTCTCTGGATGTGGATAACATTTTGGAATTGTCTTGGATCATTGTGTTGCTGAAAAGAGCTAAGTGAATCATAGCTGATCAAACAATTTTACTATTACTGTGTACACTGGCATCTTGGTTGTGCCAGCTTCACTCACATCATTTCATTTAAGTTTTTAAGGTTTTTTTCCCTATGAAATCCACCTGCACATCATTTATTATAATATTTTAGTATTCCATTTCACTCATATACAGCTTTTTCAGCCATTCCTTGGTTTACAGACATCACCATAATTTCCAATTCTTTGCCAAAACAAAAATAGCTGCTATAAATATATTTGTACATGCAGGTCGATTTTTCTTTTTCCCTTTAAATTAGTTTATTTTAACTTTCAGCATTAACTTCCATAAGCTTTTCAGTTTTAAATTTCTTCCACCTACCTCTTCCCCAAGATGGCATGCAATCTGATAAAGGCACAACATAGACAGTCTTATTAAACATATTTTCACCTTCATCAAGAAGAATTAAAATGAATGGGATAAGTTGTGCTAAAGAAGAAACAAAGAGAGAGAGAGAGAGAGAGAGAGAGAGAGAGAGAGAGAGAGAGAGAGAGGGAGAGAACCCAGCATGATTCTATCTGCCTTCAGACTCCATAGTTCTATAGTTCTTTCTCTGGATGTGGATAGCATATTTCATCGAATTTTTTGGAGTTGTCTCATATCTTTGCATTTTTGAGAAGTATTGTCTACCAAAGTTATCACATAATGTGACTGTTACTGCATACAGAGCGAGCCCTTGTTTGTATTGATTTCACTCAGCATTAGTTCAAATAAGCCTTTCCAGATTTTTCTGAAGTCTGCCTGTTCAGCATTTCTTATAGCACAATAGTATTCTATTACATTCATGTATCATAACTTGTTCAACCTTTCCCCAATGGATGTGAATCCCCTCATTTTCCAATTCTTCTTCACCAGAAAATGAGCTGTTATAAATATTTTTGTAAATATAGGTAATTTCACATTTTTATTGTCTCTTTTGTGATACAGCCCTAGAAGTTGTACATTTTTATACTTCTTTGTGTGTAGTTCCAAATTTCTCTCCAGAATTGTTGGATCAGTTTGCAACTCCAGTAACAATGCATTAGTGGCCCACATCTTCTACAATATTGATCATTTTCCTTTTCTATCATGTTAATCTGATAGGTGTGAGGTGGTGCCTCAGAATTGTTTTAATTTAAATTTCTCTACTCAGTAGTGACTTAGAGCTTTTTTTTCATATGACTATAGATAGCTTTAATTTCTTCCTCTGAAAACTGCCTGCTTGTGTCTTTTGACTATTTATCAATTGGACTATGACTTGTATTCTTATATATTTGACTCAGTTATCTGTATATTTGAGCAACAAAGTCTTTATCAGAAACTTGCTATAAAAATTTCCCCCATCTTTCTTTTTCCCCTCTAATCTTAGTAGCATTGCATTTATTTGTGCAAAACCTTTTATAATTTAATATCATCAGAATCATCCATTTTGCATTGCATAATATTCTCTATCTCATGTTTGGCCATAAATTATTACTTTCTTCATAGATCTGACACATAAAGTTCCTTGATCTCCTAATTTTCTTATCATATCATCCTTTATGTCTAAATCATGTACCCATATTGACCTTTTGCTGGTATATGATGTAAGATAATGGTCTATACCAAGTTTCTGTCATACTATTCTCCAGTTTTCCTAGCAGTTTTTCTTAAATAATGAGCTCTTATCCTAGAAGCCAGAGTCTTTGGGTTCATCAAACAGAAGATAACTATATCTATTTACTACTGTGTTTTGTGTACATAGTCTATTCTACTATTCCAGTATTTCTTAGGCAGTACCAAATAAATTTGATGATTGCTATATTATAACATAGCTTTAGATCTGTTATATCTAGGCCACCTTCCTTGGCAGTTCTTTTCCCTCCATTAATTCTCTTGATATTCTAGAACTTTGTCCTTCCAGATGATTTTTATCATACTTTTAAGTGCATAAAACAAAATTTTTGTAGTTTGATTTACATGGCATTGAAGAAGTAAATTGATTAAGGTACAATTGTCATTTTTGCGTTAATTTGGCCTCCCCATGAGCAAATGATAATTTTCCAACTATTTAGATCTGACATTATCTGTGTGAAAAGTTTCTGTTTGTTTGTTTGTAATTGTGTTTATATTGTTCCTGGATTTGTCCTTGTAGATAGAGTATTTTATTTCCAAATATTTTATATTATATAGTTATTCTAAATGAAATTTTTTATATCTTCATATCTTTTATATCTTTTGCTACTGGGCCTTGTTGGTAATATATAGATATGCTGATGATTTATGTGGATTTATTTTATATCCTGCAACTTTGTTAAATTTGTTGGTTATTTCAAGTAGTTTTTTTGAGTTGCTTCTCTAGGATTTCTAAGTATACTACCATATCATATGCAAGTAGTGATAGTTTTGTTTTCTCATTGCCTTTTCTAATTCCTTCAATTTCTTTTTCTTCTCTTCCTGCTATAAGTAACATTTCTCCTCAAATATTAAATAATAGTGGCAATAATGGATATGCATCCTTCACCCCTGATCTTACTGGGATGGCTTCTAATTTATCCCTTTTAGAGATAATGTTTGTTGATGGTTTAAGATAGATACTACTTACTTCAAAGAAAGCTCCATTTGTTCCTATATTCTCTAATGTTTTTAATAGAAATGGGTGCAATATTTTTTCAAAAGCTTTTTCTGCATCTATTGAGATAATAATGTATGATTTCTGTTCATTTTGTTATTTATATTGTAAATTATGCTAATAACTTTCTTAATATTGAACCAGACTTGAATTCCTGGTATAAATCCCACCTGGTTATTTTGTATTATTCTGGCAATAGGTCACTGTAATCTCTTCATTATTATTTTATTTAAAAAACTTGCATCACTATTCACTAGGGAAGTAATTCTATAATTTTATTTCTCTGTTTTGACTCTTATCAATTTAGGCATCAGTATCATTTTCATATCATGAAAATAATTTGGTAAAACTCTTCTTTGCCTATTTTCCCAAATGGCTTATATAGTATTGTAATTAATTGTTCTTTAAATGTTTAATGGAATTCACTTATAAATTCATCTAACCCTGGATATTTTTTAGGGCATTAACTGACTACTTGTTCAATTTCTCTTTCTGAGATTTTATAAATATTCATCCATGTTACTTAGATTATATGATTTATTGGTGTACCATTGGGCAAAATAGCTCCTAATTATTGCTTTAATTTCTTATTTATTGGTGTTGAATTCACTCTTTTTATTTTTGATATTAGCAATTTGCTTTCCTTCTCTCTTTTTAGTAAGCAAATTAACCAAAGGTTTTTCTTTTATGTAGGTTTTTTATCCATAAGACTGACTTCTAGTTTTGTTTATGAAATCAATGGTTTTCTTAATTTCATTTTTATTAATCTTTCCTTTGATTTTCAGAATTTATAATTTGATATTTAATTGCGGATTTTTTAATGCCTAATTGCATGCCTAATTCATTGATCTCCTCTTTCTCTGTTTTATTCATGGAAGCACTAAGAATATAAAATTTCCCCTAAGAACTGCTTTGGGTGCATTGTATAAGTTTTGTTATGTTGTCACATTGTTGTCATTCATTTTCATGAAATTATTGTTTCTTTGATATTTTGTTTGACACATTCATTTTTTAGGATTAGATTACCTTTCAATTATTTTTAGCCTATTTTTCCACAGCTTTTTATTACACATAATTTTTATTACATGATGATCTGAAAGTGATGGATTTAAAATTTTTGCCTTTCTGCATTTGATTGTGAGGTTTTCATGCCCTAATACAGGGTCACATTTTTATGTAAGTGCCATATACTACATAGAAAAAAAGGTATATTACTTTCTATCCCTATTCAGTTTTCTCCAGCAGTCTATCACATATAACTTGTCTAAAATTCTGTTTAGCTCCTTAACTTCCTTCTTGTATATTTTGTGTTTAGATTTATCTAGTTCTGAGAAGTGGAGGTTGAGCTTTTTCACTCATATTGTTTTGCTATCTATTTCTTTCTGTACCTCACTTCTCTAAGAATTTGGATGTTATACCACATGGTGCATATATATTTGATATTGATGTTATTTCATTGTCTTTGATATTTTTTTGCAAGATGTAGTTTCCTTCCTTATCTCTTTTAATGAAATCTAGTTTTGATTTTGTTTTGTCTGAGATCAGGATTGCTATCCCTCTTTTCTAAAATTGAATTGAGGCATAATATATTCTGCTCCAGCCTTTTACTTTTACTCTCTGTGTGTTTCTCTGCCTCCAGTATATTTCTTGTAAAAAACTTATTATAGGTTTCTACTTTTTAATCCACTCTGCTATCCACTTTCATTTTATGGGAGATTTCACTCCATTCACATTCACAATTATGATGATGAACTGTGCATTTACTTCCATCCTATTCCTCCATTTTATACTTTTCTCTCCTTTCACCTTGTCTCTCTTCAAAAATATTTTTCTTCTCATCCCTACCTCACCTTTGTCCTGTCTATCAGTCCCCTTCCATTTTCTTTCTCCTTCCCCCTCCTACATATACTCTCCCTTCTTTAAGCCTCCCCCCCTTTTCTTTCTCTTTCTCCTTCTAATTCCTTATAGGTCAACATAGATTTCTCTACCCAACTGAATGTGCAAGCAATTTCTCCTTGAACTTAATCCAATAAGAGTAGTGTTCAATCTCTGCTCATCCTTTCCCTTCTTTCCCTCTGTTGTTATAAGTTTTCATGTCTCTTCATGTGATGTAATTTACCCTATTAAATCTCCCCCTTTCTCTTCTCCCAATACAATCCTCTTTTGCATCCTTTATTTTTTGTCATCATGTCAAAGTCAATTTTTATCCACAACTTATGTCAAATATATTCCTTTCAACTGAGTCAATCTACTTAATAGAGTTCTCAAGAGTGGCAAGTATCATCTTCTTATGTAGCATTGCAAACAGGTTAACCTAATATCATCAATTGTTTTGTTTTCTGTTTTTTTCTCTTCTGTTTACATTTTACTTCTTGTAGTTGAAGGTTGCATTTTCTGTTCAACTCTCATCTTTACATCAGGAAAGTTTGAAAGTTCTTTCTTTCATTAAATGTACATCTTTTTCCCCAGAAAGATTATGCTCAATTTTGCTGGGTAATTGATTCCTGGTTGTAATCCAAGATTGTTTGCCTTCTGGGATATCATATTGCAAACCCTCTGTTTCTTTAATGTAGAAGCTACTAAGTCCTGTGTAATCCTGACTGGTTTCTTCTTATTTGAATTGTTTCTTTCTGGCTGCTTGCACTATATTCTCCTAGTTTTGACGGTTCTGGAATTTGGCTACAATATTCCATGGATGTTTTTTACTTGTGATCTCTTTCAGGGGAGGATAAGTGGATTATATAAATGATTGTTTTACCCTTTGATTCTAGGATATCAGATCAGTTTTCCTTTATAATTTCCTGGAAGATACTGTTCAGGCTTTTTTTTTATCATGTCTTTCAGATATTTTAAATCTGAATTTTTTTTTAATTTTAAAATTATCTCTCCTGCATCTATTTTCCAAGTAAGTTGTTTTTCAATGAAGTATTTTATATTTTTTCTATTTTTTCCATTTTTTAAAATTTTATTTAACTGAATCATGAAGTCTCAGAGAGTCATCAACTTTCACTTGCCCAATTCTAACTTCTAAGAAATTACTTTATTCAACTGGCTTTTGTAACTCCTTTTCCATTTGGTCAATTTTAGTTTTAAAGGAGTTGTTTTCTTCAGTCAATTTTTGTGCTTCCTTTTTCAAGTTGTTGAGTCTTTTTTCATAATTTTCTTGTGTAACTCATTTCTCTTCCCAATTTTTGTTCAACCTCTTAGCTGACTTTTAAATTCATTTTTAAACTCTTTCAAGAGGGAATTTTTGGGCTTGATATCAATTAATATTTATCTTTGAGGCATCACATGTAGGCAGTTTGACATTATTTCTTCTTTCAAATTTGTGTTGTGATGTTCCCTGTCACCACAAGAGCTTTCTATGGATAGGGCTTTTTGTTGGTTTTCATTTCACTTTTAAAAGTTGAGCTGTGCTCCTGTGATACAGGGGTCACTGTCCCAAGATTCTTGCTCTGTGGGTCAGGGTCCTGGTCACTGGATTTCTGTGCCAGGGCCTCTACAGCCTACAGCTTGCCCTTTGTGCTAGGATGATACGGCCTAGTTTTAAATGTTATAACCTGACTTTCAGGATTGGCAGTTTGCCCACTGCATTGAAGCTGGAGACCTTAAAGCTGGCTTTCTGTGTCACTGACCTGATGAACTGGAAACACAAGCCCTCAGTTGCTGATCTGTGCTGTGGCTAAGAGCCTCCCACTGAATTGCCCAGATAATGTCTGTGCTGGATTGTACTTCCCTTTCACCAAAGTGAGTCATCTTGTACTGGAAAATTGTCTCTCTTCATCTTTTTGTGGATTTTGTTACTCCAG
>JAQQSK010004342.1:0-40000 GCA_028658325.1 Potorous gilbertii
CCTTGAATACTTATTTTGCCCTCTGGTTCTAGAATATCAGGGCAGTTTTCCTTGACAATTTCATGAAGGATGATGTCTAGGCTCTTTTTTTGATCACGTCTTTCAGGTAGTCCCATAATATTTAAATTATCTCTCCTGGATCTATTTTCCAGGTCAGTTGTTTTTTCAATGAGATATTTCACATTCTCTTCCATTTTGTCATTCTTTTGGTTTTGTTTTGTGATTTCTTGGTTTCTCAGAAAGTCATTAGCCTCCATCTGTTTCACTCTAATTTTGAAAGAACTCTTTTCTTCAGTGAGCTTTTGCACCTCTTTTTCCACTTGGCTAATTCTGCTTTTGAAAGCATTCTTCTCCTCATTGGCTTTTTGAACCTCTTTTGCCAATTGAGCTAGCCTATTTTTCAAGGTGTTATTTTCTTCAGCATTATTTTGTGTCTCCTTTATCAAGGTATTCAATTGGAGCTTAATTACTGGTACTCAGGTGGGGGCAGGTCCACCTCCCAGGCTCAGTTCCCTCAGGGGTTTATGCAGGGACCTTTTGTAATGGAGCTCCTGCTGAGCTTCTGCCTGGTCCTTGAGCCTCTGGCCGCCTACTGTCTCTGCCGCTGCCTCTGCTGCTACCGCTGCCTCCCAAGAGGGCCTGAGTCCCAGAGACACCCCTTTCCCCTCTCAGCCCGTCTCTCTCTGTGACCTGTGTGTCTGTAGGTGGAGGGACCTTCGCGGCTGCTGGAGATTCCATCCCTGAAGCCTGCTCGGATCTGCTCGCTCCCCTTAGTGCTGCACGGCCAGGGCAGGGAGGGCTCCCCTCCTGTCTAGTGCACGATGGGCCTTTGTGGTCAGTTTTTCAGGGCTCTCTGGAACGGAAATCTCCTTCACTGTGTTGCTGCGCGACTTCCACTGTTCCCGAATTTGTTGAGAGTTCGTTTTAGAGGAAATCCATGGGCTGTGGGTTCGGAGCTATCATAGGTGTGCTTTTCTACTCCGCCATCTTGGCTCCACCCCCCCACCAACGTGTTATTTTCTTCAGTATTTTTTTTGGTCTCCTTTATTACGATATTGACCCGTTTTTCATGCTTTTCTTGCATCTCTCTCATTTCTTTTCCCAGTTTTTCCTCCACCTGTCTAACTTGATTTTCAAAATACTTTTTGAACTTTTCCATGGCCTGAGCCCATTAGATATCTATTTCAAATGTTTGGGATATAGAGGCCATGACTCTTATGTGTTTACCTGATGGTAAGCATTCTTCTTTCTCATCAGAATGTAAGGGGGGGTATCATCTCTGCCCCAAGAAAGTAACCTTCTATGGTCTCATATTTTCCCCTTTTGTGGGCATTTTCCCAGCCAGCTACTTGACTTCTGAGATTCCTCTCCACCCCCGCCTAGATCAGCCCAGATAGTGCTTGGGGTCTGAGATTCAAATGCTGCTTCCCAGCCTCAGGGCTTTTGGTGGCAGGCCTGGCTGCTATTCAATGGTAGCTTAAATTCTGGTGCTTAGGTGGGGGCAGGGCCACCTCTCAGGCTCAGTTCCCTCAGGGGTTTATGCAGAGACCTTTTGTAATGGAGCTTCTGCCAAGCTCCTGCCTGCTCCTGGAGTCTCTGAGCACTTGCTGCCTCAGCTGCTGCCTGTTGAGGAGACCCGAGCCATGGAGACACCCCGCTCCCCTCTCAGCCCTTGCAGATGTCTCTCTCACTGACCTGTGTGTCTGTGGGTGGAGGGACCTTTGAGGCCACTGTAGATTCCCTCTCTGAAAACTCCTCGGATCTGTTCCTCTCTGTGCAGCATGGCTTGGCAGGTCATGCCTGGGCTCTGCTCCCATCCAGTGTGTGACGAATCTTTGGGATCGGTTTTTCAGGGCTCTCTGGAATGGAAATCTCCATTCTGTTGCTGTGCAGCTCCACTGTTCCAGAATTTGTTGCGAGTTTTTTTATAGATAATTATAGGCTGTGGGTTCGAAGCTAGTATATGTGAATCTTTCTGCTTCGCCATCTTGGCTCTGCCCCCAAAGATTACTTTTCTATATACAGGGAGGTTGGGTCACAAACAGGAAAGGCTAGAGTAGAGTCCAAGTAATAGGCTGTCACAACAGTTACAGTGAAGAATAATGAAAGTCTTAATTAGTAATGGGGCTTTGTGAATGAGGAGGTAGAGAAGTGCAGAGCAGAAGAGAGGTGAGAAGAAAAAGAGAAGAAAAGAGAAGAAGAAGAAGAAGAAGAAGAAGAAGAAGAAGAAGAAGGAGAAGGAGAAGGAGAAGGAGAAGAAGAAGAAGAAGAAGAAGAAGAAGAAGAAGAAGAAGAAGAAGAAGAAGAAGAAGAAGAAGAAGGAGAAGAAGAAGAAGAAGAACAGGAAGACGAAAAAGAAGAAGAAGAAGAAGACGTAGAAGAAGGAGAAGGAGGAGGGGGAATGGAAAGAGGTGGAGGAGAGGGAGGAATATAAGACTCAGGCTGCATCAATGATGATGTTTTTAGAAACTATAAGTGTCAGTTTCCCGTTTATGAATATAGTGTATACTTATTCAGTTCCTTATTATTTCTCTATTTTGTTTGCCTTTCTTTGTTTTTTCTGAGTTTTATATTTCAGCTCTATTTCAGTTCTATTCTTTTTAACAGAAGTTCTTGAAAGTCCTCCATGTCATGACTAACATTTTCTTTTCTTCTGAAAGATTATACTCATTTTTGCTGATATGGTGTTCTTGGCTACAATCTTAGTTCCTTTGACTTCTGAAATATCACATTCTAAGCCCTCAGATTCTTTAATGCAGCAACTGCTAAATATTTTGTGACCCTGACTATGGCTCCACAATATTTGAATTGCTTCTTCCTGAGCAAGTTTAATATTTTCTTCACCTGGAAGCTCTGAAATTTGCTTAAAATATTCCTGTGAGTTTTCATTTCGGGATCTATTTCAAGAGGTTATTAGTTGTTTTCTTTCTATTTCTAGAATATCAAAATAGTTTTCTTGAAGTATAATGCTTTCTCTTGTGTTTTAATCATGCTTTCCTTGTAGTCCACTGTTTTTCATTATTTTCTTTCAGTACATTTTACAGATCTGTTGTTTCTCCAATGAAATATTTGACATTTTCTTCTATTTTTCCTTCTTCTGACTTTCATTGTTTCTTGATGTCTCATGGAATAATTAGCTACCACTTTCCTGTCTCTAATATTTAAAGAATTATTTTCTTCAGTGAGTTTTTATACCTCCTTTTCCATTTGGTCAATTCTACTTTTTAAAACGTCTTATCTTCAATAATTTTTTACACTTTTTTATTCCATTATTACCATTCTACTTTTTAAGGAATTCTTCTCTTCAGTATATTTTTGGGCCTCATTATCATTTGGCCACTTATATCTTTAAGGTGTTATTTTCGTTGGTATTTTTTTACCATGCTATTGATCCTCTTTTCATAATTTTCTTGCATCATTCTCATTTCTTCCCCCAATTTCCCTCTACCACTCTTATTTAATTTTTTAAATATATTTTGAAATCTTTTAAGAATTGTTTTTTGGACCAGTTACTTGTTCACATTTTCCCTGAAATTATGTATGTAGCCTTTTGTACTTTATTATCTTCTTTTGAGTTTTTGATTTGATCATCCTTATTACGACAGTAACTTTGTATCATTAGTTTTTATGCTAATTTTTCCAGCTGATTCATTAAATTTTAACTTTATGTTGTAGTTGGGTTCTGCTCTTTAGGTGAAGGGGGAATTCTCCTTACTTGCCTTTTTTTGCTACTGTTTGAAGAGGTAGCGCTGAGGGTATGTAGGTTTTCAGTTCTTTTGAAGTGATATGATCTAAGGAGAAGTGTAGTCACTACTCTTCTGGTCTGTGGTCTATTCTGTGAGCAACCACAAATACTCTCCTCTGCCCCAGAACTATGAATAGAGAACCTGTACCCCTCAGGCCACAAGTGTGCATGAGATAATTCCCCTCTTCACCTTGTAGCAGTGACTTGTAACTGAATACTGTCAACTAAATGGAGTTCTGGGAAGGCAGGGGGTAGTGGGGGTAAGGTGTGGGGGGGATAAAATCTTAATTTTAAGGAAATGATTGTAGAACATTAAAAAAATAATAATAAAATAAAAAAATTAAAAACAAACAAAAAAACTAAATGGAGTCCTAAACTCAATTCCTACAAAGGGTGCCCTGTAATCTTCCTTTAACCAGTCATCTAATCCTATTACTATCTGTGACTTGAGAGCTCTGGAAGGTTGTGCTGTCACTGATAAACACCTTCCAAGGTCTGTTGCCAAGTGAAGTCTGTGATACTCAATCTGTGCTGTACTCCAGGTCTGACCACTACCTCCCTGAGACAGACCTTCTTGCCAACACTCTAAGTTGCCCTGGGCTTGAAAATTGTTTCACCCCAAGCTTCTGCTTTGAAGTTAACCTGGGGTGAATTTGATTCGAAGTGTTATTTTAAATTTGTTTGGAGTAAAATTTGGGAGAGCTCAGGTGACTACCTGCTTTTATGCTACTCTTTGCTCTGCCTCTTTAATTTTTATTTAAAAAACATTCAAGACCTCTTTGAATTTATCTAATATTCACTCCTGATTGTCAATGATGAAATATATTTGCTTTTGCTCAATACAGAATTGAAGGTCTACGAATGTGAAATGAGGCATAAATTGTCTATTATGGTTCAGTATGTGGGTTTATTTTTCCTGACTGTATTTCTTTGTTACAAAGAAAATTTTTTATCAGTGAAAGGGTTATTGGCAAGTCATAGCAATATAAAAAAACAAAAACAAACAAAACAAAACAAACCAAAAAAACAACCATCACCAACAGTAGTAAAGAGCATAAGCTGCCAAGAAAAGAAGTGATGTTAGTATATCTTTAGCCTTTGAACTGTAAAATCTTTGTTATTTTTTCCATCCAACTTATATCCTAAATCTTTCATATGTATTTATTAGAATATGAGCTCTTAGCAAAGTATCCAGTAAGTACTAAATGTCTACTATGAGGTTATTTAATTAATAATATCTCTAAATGATTTTGCAAATTTTAAAGCTATAAACTAGGAATTATTATTTCTATTTATTATCGTTAATGTCTTTTGGCTGTTAAAACATAGTTTTTTATTTTAATCATTAATATACAATTATAATAATTTTTGTTAATTCATTTCAGAATGTAAAAAAAATTTTATCTCTCTATGATTTGAAAAATGATTAACCTACTTACTTCTCAATTTATTGTTTTCCTGCTAAGGATCTTGGCTTTGGTCTCGTTTCCAATAGATAACCCTCATTGCTAAATAAAGTAAATAATGCCTTTTCCAAATCTGTTTCCACAACTGCTCTGCCAGCCTTCTATATTTATGCAATATTCTAGATACTATTATTTTTCTAATACAAAAAATGTTTCCTTCTGCCCTCTTCAGACTCCATAACATCCAGGGTCATGTAAAACACCTGCTTTTGGAAGATATTATACCCATCATTAAACTGTTCGAGAATGCTTTCATATAATAAACTCTTTTGTGTCAGTATCTATTAGTAACGCTTCACAGCTGTTCTGCAAACTACAAACTGCACAGAGAATGATGACTAAAACTGTTGCTTGAATACAAGTTCCAATAAGCCAGTATTGCTGGTTTCCATCTGGATATTCACTAGCAGATATATTGTGTTCATCTGAGGGAATTTCTTTAAGAAGACACATTGTATAGAGGGAAGACTTGAGAGAACATCTCTGTTCTGAAATGCTACACCCTAACAACACCTAAAGGCTGTTTTCATTTTAGATGAAAAATAGAGATATGGGTTTTAATTTGGATTGTTTGAGCCTAGTAAATATCTGGAAAAATGAAGGCTATGAACTGATGAATAACCAAATGCTTCATGAATCTTCAGCTCCCACACAGGAATGATCATACTTTTGTCTTTGTCTTCACCAACAGTTGTCCCATTTCCAAGTTGATGAATCCTGAAATTCCTTTATGTGATCATAAGCTCCTATAATCCCATGTATGTTACTTTATCACTAAATCTAAATCTTTTTTCCTCATAGTGATTTCCAGTCCCCCTCCATTTTTTCTCAGATCATAATCCAATTCTGAATTCACTTTCTTTCCCAAACTTGAGTTGACATTTACTTCATACTCTCTTCCACTTTAGACTAATATTGTAGACCACTGATGGGCCCAAAGGGATGGTATATTTCACCCACACCTTCTCCCTATGGCATGGGTGTCCTTTGGCCTTGATCTAGTTGTACAGTCTAACTAGGTTTAGTCCTATGGTAGCCTATCCCTAATGAGAGGAGTTCTTTCTCATATTTTTATTGTTAAACCTTTTGCTTTAAGCCATCCAAGGACATATCATAAAAACTTTAGGATGTGATTCATATCTAGATCTTTTTAAATTATGGTAGTGAAAAGGTATCATATCAAATGTAAATCAGGCATGGAACACACATTTATTAGGCATCAAGAGGGCTCAGTTCAGCCTTGAATCAAGGAAGATTTGAATTTAAATCTGAACTCTTACTTACTACTTACTAATAGCTGTGTGACCCTGGACAAGTGGCCTAAAATCTGTTTGCTTAATACATTGGAGAAGGAAATGGCAAACCACTCAAGTATTTCCACCAAGAATAACCCATGGGCAGTATGAGATCATGACTGGAACATAACTGAGCAACTGAAAAGGAACAATAATATTTATTTTATCAAAGAAATCTTTAAAGAAAAAAAAAACTTTGAGCAAAAATAGAAGAAATAACATTATAGAGGACTAAGTGCTATTATAAAATTATATTGTTATGTATGATATATTTACTATTTATTATCACTCAGTAGGTTTATATTTAAGTCACATTAAATCATAAATCCATTTGTAGGACTGCTGAATAGGACTTAACATTTCACTTTGACTCTACCTTTTCTCCCTCAAAGTCCATGTTTTCTTGCAAACCTGTTGACAGAAATAGGCCTCTCCTCCTAACAGTAGGTGCACCCTCAAGTATAGAGGCATTATTTAGTACCATTCATTTTCAGTTATTGGTCTCAGAACTTCCAGACCTCTTAAACTCATGATGTTGTCTTTGAGGGCAAACACGTCTATTTTGACATGAAATATTCAGTCACTTACTTAGAAGAGGAAACACACAGTGGGAAAGTCAGTCAGAAACCCAGGAAGAATATACAGTAGTTAGATATCAATCAATACATCCTTGTTTAATGTTTTAATAGTTCAGATTTAGAAAAAAATGGAGTATATATCAATAAGAACTAAAGAAAAAACCAAGTAAGCAGAAATAAGGTACTAACCTTCATTAGGAGGCTTGTGAGAATCAATTGTTAAATTTTCAGTGTTAGCATTTTCTCCTCAGAAATTCCCATTCACTAAAATTAGGGCATGATGTATTGTTTCATTGATTGTTTATAGTCAATAAAGTATTAATAACACAGATTAATCTTAAAATTGTAGTCCCAGCCCCTTTGCCTTACTGAATATCACATTTCAATTCCTTCAATGTTCTAATGTAGAAATTTCAAAGTTCTGTGTAATACCAACTGTAGGTATTCAATATTTGAATGTATTCTTTCTGGCTGCCTATATTATTTTCTCCATCACTTGGTCATTCTGGAATTTGGCAACAATATTCCTTTGTGTTTTTACTTTGGGATCCCTTTTGGGAAGTGAAAGATAGATTCATTTGATGACTATTTTGCCCTCTGGATCTAGGACTTCTAGGCAATTTTCCTTGATGGTTTCTTGCAAGATATTTTCCAGGTTCTTTTTTCATCATGGCTTTCTGGTAGGCCAAAAATTCTTAGATTTTCTCTACTGGAGCTGCTTTTCAGGTCAGTTGTTTTTCCAATTAGATCTTTTACATTTTCTTCTATATTTTCAGTCTTTAGATTTTGTTTGACTGTTTCTTGATGCGACATAGAGTCATTAGCTTGTTCTTGCCCAATTCTAATTTTTATCAAATTGTTTTCTTCAATAAACTTTTGTGTCTCCTTTCCCATCTATCCAATTATTCTTTTAAGGAGTTGTTTTCTCCAGTTAGTTTTTGCATTTCTTTTTCCATATGTTCAATTTTCTCAGTTAGGTTTTGTGCTTGCTTTTCCATTTGTCCACTTTTTAAGGAGTTGTTCTTTTCAGTTAATTCTTTTTTCATACTTTTAAAATCACTGGCCAGGTTTATTTTTCCCTACATCTCTAATTTGACCTTTCAAATGCTTCAACTAATCTTCCAAGAGTGATCTTTCTTCTTGTGACCAGTTCATAGTCACTGCTGAAACAGAGGAGAGTACAATCACAAAACTGACCTCTCTTGTATTTGTATTTTGGTCCTTGTCCTCATAGAAACATACTATCATCTTTTCTTTCCTACTTTGCTTCTTACTTGTGATGATCATGATCACCCTTTTCCTGATTTTTAAAGTAAATCTCTGCTTTTAGAGCATGAAGGGCTCTGCCCCACAGTTTTTGTGCATTGAAATTGAGGCTTTGTGTTTTGTGATCTTTGGTTCGTTCAGTCAGAAGCAAAAGTGCTGCAGCTTACCTGGTGCAGATCTAACTGGTGTGATAGACCAGGTGAAGTCTTTTGCGTTTGCTGGGATTTACCATGGAATTATCCTGTTAAGTATGAGGGAAGGGGGTTCTGGCCACAGGAGACCTCCTCTGCTGAGGTAGAGCATAGGCAAGCTCAGCAGTTTGTGATCCCAGTTGCCCTAGTGTCTTCCCGATTCCCCTGGGGTGATGAGGCACAACTGGGTCCCTATTGCTGGTGTTTGCAGTCCTCCAACACCCTTGGGCTCTGGATCTCCTCCTGATTTGTTGAGATAGAGCTGTCTGGGACAACTCTTGTCCTACCTCGGTCCCCTTCAGCCACAGCAAGAGGGATCCTCCTTAGCAATTTTCCTAGATTCGTGTGCTAAGACACAGTTTGCCCTTTCTGCTAATCCCACTGTTTCAGAATTTTTATGAGGAAATATTTTATAGGTCTTTCAAAGTCAACAATGGGAGGGGGAGAGAACATTAATTAATCACCATTTTGACTCAAGCAGGAAACAACAAACAATTAAGTATATAAATCTAACTGGCTCTATAGACAGTAGGAGGGGAATGGGGAAAGAAAAGGGATGGGAGGCTAAAAGGACGAGAAGAAGTGGTAAAGGTAAAGGGGAGTAGAAAGGGAGGGGGCGGAAAGAAGAAAAGGAAGACTGAGGGAGCTGGTGGTCAAAAATTAAAACCCTGTTTTGAAGGGGAAGAGAAAAGGGACAAGTAAAACAACAAATGAGGGAAAGAGGATGGAGGAAAACACCCAGATAGTAATCATAACTGTGAATGTGAATGGAATGAAGTCTCCCATAAAATGGAGACGAATGGCAGAGTGGATGAAAAACCATAATCTAACAATATGTTGTTTACAAGAAACACATTTGATTGGGGGGATACACAAAGAGTAAAGGTAAAAGGTTGGAAAATATTATATTTTGCTTCATCTAATGTAAAAAACGCAGGGATAACAATCCTAATCTCAGAAAAAGCAAAAGCAGAAATAGATCTAATGAAAAGAGATAAGAAAGAAAACTATATGCTGCTAAAAGGCACTATAAACCATGAAGCAATATCATTATTAAGGATATATGCTGCAAGTGTTATAGCATCCGAATTCTTAAAGCAGAAGTTAAAGGAGTTACAGGAAAAAGTAGACAGCAAAATTATAATAGTTGGGGACCTCATCCTCCCTGTCTCTGAACTCGATAAATCCAAGCTCAAAATAAACAAGAAAGAAGCTAAGGAGGTGAATGAAACTCTGGATAAGATAGATTCGATGGATCTCTGGAGAAAATTGAATGGGGTTAGATAGGAATGCACCTTTTACTCAGCAATACAGTGCATATATACAAAAATGAACATGTACTAGAGCTTAAAAACCTCATGATCCAATGCAGAAAGGCAGAAGTAGTCAATGTATCCTTTTCAGATCATAATGCAATAAAAATTATATGTAATAAAAGGCCATGGAAATATAGAACAAAATTAATTGGAAACTAAATAATCTAATCCTAAAGAATGAGCAGGTTAAGCAACAAATAATGGAAACAATCAACAACTTCATTCAGGAATACCACAGTAATGAGACAACATGCCAAATTTTATGGGATACTGCAAAAACAGTTCTTAGGGGAAGTGTTATTTCTTTGAATGCCTACATGAATAAAATAGAGAAAGAGGAGATCAATGAATTGGACATGCAGCAGGCATTTTCTAATACACGAAGATTTCCAGGTCAGCAGATACTTAGATGGCTTTTGTCACCATGAAATAAGCCAACTGGAAATGATCTGGACACCTGTGAATGCTGTAAATTAGAGAAGGCAAGGGATAATTTAAAATACTCTCCCTGGTCAAGCTTCAAGTGGAAATTCAGAAAATATGCATTTTATGAAATAATATGAATTTGATGAATAAAGAATGAGCCATCTATACACACATCATCTATTTCATTCATCCCAAACTTTAACTTCCTGGTTAAAGAGGAGAGATCTGATGAATAATATTCTGTGGAGAGGTAAGCATTTTTAGTGTCTTTGTGAGAGTCAGTCACTTATATTTTATAAAGAAATGACAGCAGATGGAATAATTTCATCCCTAAGTCTTGATTTTTCACCTTAATGAGGATTTGTATGATCTTGAATATTTCCAACATTTTTCACCTGAGAGATTGCATTTAAATGTTAGCATTTTAAGAACAAATGACTGCTTGTTTTTCTTATTTCAAAAGAGTGTATGCCTTTATCATTTAATATCTATCCTACTATTATTATGTGCAAAAGTTAATGTGCTTTCTTAAGGATTATTCAAGTCAACAAACTCATCAGCTTTTTTGATTCTGAAGTCAAATTATTATAAATGAATGATAATATTTCAGCATTTTAATCTTCTGTCCTATGAAATGGGGATGAAAACACCTATTCTATCCTGACTATAATAAAAACGGAGAGGGCTACTACGTTCTCTGGGACTTGATAGATTATGTGACAAAGAGTCTTCTTATATGTGTCAAACCAGATGACTGATACTCTATTCTATTGATTCATAGGGACATGAATGAAACTGTCAGTTAACATACTTTTATATTTCCTTACTATGTATCAAGGATTGCAAGAAATTCTGAAAATAGAGGTAAAAAGATTTTTAAAAAATCTGTTCTCAAGTAGCTTACATTCTAACAAGTAAATATGTAACTAGATTTGTATGTACAAGATATAGAGTAAGATAGAAATTAAAAAACATTGCCAAAATATTATGAGTTCTTGTACAAGAAACTGAAGAATTTAGCAGCATAGGTGGTATATCAATATTTCTGTCCATTGAAGCAAAAGAGCAAAAATAAAAGTGGAAAATTATATCTATATATCTATGTGTGTGTGTGTGTGTGTATTTTATACATATATATCTAGCAAGGGAAAAATCTGCTTGTGATAATGAGAAGGGCAATGTTAGAATTTGTGATAAATGAAAGGAAACTGAGACATAATCTGACCTGCATCCTATATTTTAATAAAGCGAATTTAAAGGTGTTGGAGGAAAAGTAACACAGATCCCCTTTCTAAAATTTTTAGGCGAAATAAGCCTAGAGGGTATTGGAATTTCTCAAAAATGTAATTTTGAAGCCTAAGAAAAACAAAGCAAAACTGAAATGGACTACTACACATAGTGGTCGCTTGACTCTCATTGAAAGTCTTCAAGCAAAGGATGTGTTAAGGACATGCTGTTATTGCATAAAGGATTTTCTTCTTTAGGTATTATTTGGGCTAAATAATTTCCCAGGTCACCCCTTTTAAATTCAGAGTTTCTATAGTTCTCCTATTTTTGCTTTGCTTTTCAGGATAAACTGAATTATGATAAATGTGCACTTAATGAATGAATGCATATTATGTACATTCAGAGGAGTATCTACACCTCTGATTTCATCAACATAGGGAAATTACAGAGAAATGCATTTTACCAAATAATGTCAGTACCCTCTCATTAACTTACTAGCTAATAAAATTATTTGGGAGTGATTGAGAGTTTAAGTAGGTTGCCACGGTTTTACACACCCCATGTGTGTCAGAGGAAGAATTTGCACTCTGGTCTTAATAACTAAGAAGTCAACTCTATCTACTGTGCCGTGTTGCTTCTCGTATAGCACAAGTAAACTGTACAAGAATGTGTTGGAAATATTTAACACCTGACCCTCTGAAAACAAAGCAAAAAAAAGATACATTTTGAAGTTTTTAAATTGGCTCTACACTATTAAGTATGAAATACACATACACACACATATATATTTACATACATAAACGTGCACAGAGAGAGAGAGATTTTAACTCAACTCTTTTCAGGAAAGGCCATGAATACAATATAAGTGTTATCATTTTTAAAATATTCTGAAATATTTAAAAAGGAAGTAATTGCAAAATCATCATTGTAAAGGGGAAATTACCTAGAGTAGTTTCATAATATATAATTATTATTCATTTGTTTTATTTAATATGGTCCCTTTGATCTCAAAAAGTATGATCTATAGACAATACTCATGTCTTATTACCATAGGCAATTATTGTAAATAAACATTGAGAAAAACATTTAAGATCCAATTGTTTCTATATCATACAACTTTATAAAGATATATTTTGATGTTGTATTGTTTTCATTTTTTTGATTAGTTGAATCTATTCCCACATAAATATTTAGATACATTCTTTAATGTATAAAAGCATTAGTTCTAAGAATAGAAAAATCAAAAATATTTAAAATGTTCACTCAATGCCAGAAAAATATATCTCATTATCTTCATTATTTATCACTATCTCACAAAAATTTCTCCTGTGAGAGAATAACAATTGAACAACATTTCCTATAGAGAAATGTTGTAATCTATTGGAAAGGAGCAATAGAATTTCAATACATTTTAAAAAGTCCTCTTTATTCCACTTAACTTATTAAATGATGGTCAGTAAATGTTTTTGCCAAGATAGAAACAAGAACCTACTTCTATGCTCTAGTCCAATTAATATGAAAATAAATAATCCCTGAATGCCAAAGCCTAGATCATCCTCCACTCAAAGCAGAAAGCAGGAATTTCCAGCACAAGGCATCCTGGAAAGGCAAAGGCAAGGTATATTGCACAGGGTGCAGTGGAGCACAGCCCGCAGAGCCCAATGCAACCTTATCCACATGGCACCAGCAGGAACAGGACCACAGCAGGACTCCAGGGAGGAATCCCCAGCAACAGTGGCAGTTCCCAGATTCCTCAACTCACAAACACCAAAGACAGCTTCAAAGGTCAGTGAGAAATATTTTTCATTTGGGTGAGAAGGGAGTAAGGTCCTCCCCTATCCCCTACCCAAGGCAATGGCAAAAGAAATGTCCATTTTTGGCACCCTTGGCCTAAAGATGCTTGGGGAATTGAGTCAATGATCTCAGTCACATTGCTGAGTGGCAGTACTGGGTGAGGAAGAGTGCTGATGTGGTGGAGCTGGTGGAGTCTCTGGAAAGAGAATTCTACTTGAAGATCCTAGGCAGAAAAGTTTTGGTAACCCCCAGGCCAGAGCACAGGCCAGGAGAGGAGTAAGCATTTCTCCCTTGATTGTGAAACCTTGGAAGAGCTGAGAACTTACAGATCATACCATTCTCTTGACAAAGGACTCAAAAGTCAAGGAACTGGCTAGGAAAGTGCCCCAAAAGGTAAAAATAGACAATTATAAAAGATTACTTTCTTGGTGAATATGTATTTTCTTTCATCCTTTCAGATGAGCAAGAAAAATGCAAACCATCAGAGAAAGATATAAAAGTCAAGACCTCCAAAAAAATATTCAATGATAACAATCCATGGAAGAGCTCAAAAAGGAATGTGAAAATCAAGTAAGAGAGGTGGAGGAAAAATTGGGAAGAGGAATGAGAGCAATGCAAGAAAATTATGCAAAATAAGTCAACAGCTTTCTAAAGGAGACTCAAAAAATATTGAAGAAATAACAACTTTAAAAATAGACTAACTCAAATGGCAAAAGAGGGCAAAAAAGGCAATGAGAAGAATGCTTTAAAATGCAGAATTAGCCAAATGAAAAAGAAGGTTCAAAAGCTCAGTGAAGAAAATAGTTCTTTAGAAATTAGAATGGAGCAAATGGAAGGTAATGACTTTATGAGAAACCAAGAAATTACAAAATAAAAGCTAAAGAATGAAAAAAGAAGACAATGTGAAATATAACACTGTAAAAACAACTGACTTGGCAAATAAATCCAAGAGAGATAATTTAAAAATTATGGGACTCCCTAAAAGTGATCAAAATGATCAACAAAAGAGCCTAGACATCATCTTTTATAAAATTATCAAGGAAAATTGCCCTAATACTCTGAGGAAAAGAAGAGGTAAAATAAATTTTGAAAAAATCCACCAGTTGCCTCCTGAAAGAGATCCAAAAAGAGAAACCCCTAGGAATATTGTAGCCAAATTCCAGAATCAATAAGAAAATATTGCAAACAGCCAGAAAGAAAGTATTATGGAAATAGGATAAGATAACACAAGATCTCTCAGCTTCTTCATTAAGGGATTGAAGGACTTGGAAAATGATATTCCAGAAATCAAAGGAACTAGGATTAAAACCAATAATTTACTAAAAAAAAATCTCAATAGTGGTATTCTAAAGTAAAATGTCTTCCACACTCAGAGAAAGAAATATGGAAGTCATTCGCAGAATATAGCAGATCATGTTTGTATGTGTGTGGGTTTTAGTGTATTATGTTTTGATTTGTTATATGATTTCTTCCATTTATTTTAGTTCGACTACATAGCATGACTATAGTGAAAATGTACTCAATTGGAAAGTATATGTAGAACCTATACAGAATTGCATGCTGTCATGGGGAGGGAGGGGGGTAGTGGGGAAAAGGTGGGGGAGATAAAATCTTAATTTCAAGAAAGTGATTGTAGAACACTAAAAAAATAAATAAATAAATAAAAGAAAGAAAGAAAGAAAAGAAACAAACAAGAATCACCTACCCAGCAAAACTAAGTATAATACTTCAGGAAGTAAAACCATCATTCAATGAAATAGAGGACTTCAAGTATTCTTGATGAAAAGGACAGAGCTGAATAGAAAATTTCTTTCAAACACATGAATCAATAGAAGCATGAAAACATAAACAGGAAAGAGAAATCATAAGGGACTTACTAAAGTTGAACTGCTTACATTCCTACATGGAAAGATAATATCTGTAATTCCTGAAATTTTTCTCAATATTTGACTAGTTGGAGGGATTATACATAAATACATACATGTGTGTGTGCATGTGTGTATGTGTGTGTGTGTGTAGACATAGGGCACAAGGTGAGTTGAATAGGAAGAAATTATATCTAAAAAAATAAAATTAAGGTGTGATAGAGGAATATATTGGGAGGAGAAAGAGTGAAATAGGATGGGGCAAATTATCTCATAAAAGAAGCAAGAAAAAGTTTTTTCAATGAAGGGGAAAAGGGGAAAAGTGAGAGGGAAAAAGTGAAGTTTACTCTCATCACATTTGGCTTAAAGAGGGAATAACATGCACACTCAATTTGGTATGAAAATCTATCATACTACAGGAAAATAGGGGGGAAAGAGATTATTGGGGTGTGGGAATCATAGAAGGGAGGGCAAATGTGAAGAGGGAGTAATAAGAAGTAATCACTTTAGGTGAGATCAAGGTCTAAAGAGACAGTAGAATAAATATGGGGCAGGGTAAGATGGAGAGAAATATAATTAGTCTTTCAGAACGTATTATGTAAGCCTTTAGCAAAACTACACACATGTAGCCTATATTAAATTGCTTGCCTTCTCAGTGGGGATGGGTGGAGAAGGAGGAGAGAGAAGTTAGAACTCAAAGTTTAAGGAATGAGTGTTGAGATTTATTTTGGCATGCAACTGGGAAATAAGAAATACAGGTAGTGGGGCATAGAAATCCATCTTGCCCTACAAGAAAAGAGAAAAGATGGGGATAAGGGAAGGGAGGGATATGATAGAAGGGAGAGTAGATTCGGGTAAGTGGGGTAATCAGAATGCATAGTGTTTTAAGGTGATGGAGGGGAGAGATGAGTAGTAAATTTGGAACTCAAAGTCTTGTTGAAATGAGTGTTCAAAGATGAAAATAAATCAATACATTTTTTAAAATGAAGAGGAGAAGTCTATTTCTTTGGTAAATAAGTCAGAATATTTCAATACAAAGTAAACTGTTAATGGGATTTTAAGAGCAATTTTTTCAATAAAGTGAAAGAAAAGTCTGGATTAAACTATTGGATTTTCTTTATCTCTGTAATTTTTTATTAATGTATCACCTCAGTGTGATAAATCAATAATATTTATTTCAATTGAAAAGGAAAAGTGGCAAAATCTGATACCAAAATATTTATGAACCATTTAGGATTAGAAATTTCAATACTTTATACACATGTATTTGTTGTTGTTCATCATTTCAGTCATGTCTGACCCTTTGTTACCCCAAATGGAATTTTCTTGGCAAAGATTCTGGAGTGGTTTGCCATTTCTTTCTCCTGTGGATCCATTGGATACATTTTGTCCCTTAATCAGAAATTAAGGGACTTGCCCAGGTCGTACAGTTAGGATATAACTGAGACTGGATTTGAATTCTGATCTTCATGACTCCGGATCCAGTGCTCTATGCTGGGAGCCAATATTTCCCTCATATACAATATATGCATGTACACATATACATATATACATATCTATGAGTGTATATATATATGCATATATATATATATACACATACATATTCATGTATATGCAGATATACATTTTACTGTTCTTTGTATTTATACACATATATATTTATATTCTGAACACACATTAGCAGAATTTTTAATTCAATTAAAATAGTAGTATGGTCCCTTCTGGCCAAGTATGTTAATCCATTATGAATACAGAGTTATCCAAGAGATATAGCAAGCATCCAAGAGTACCATCTTTCTGAACTGACATTAATCCATCCACGTTAGTAGCACTGGGGAGATAAATTGAGTATGGATTTCCCATGACAGGCACTAGAAAGGTTACAATGAAATAGGTCCTTCTCCCATGGTCCCTTTTTCATGGTAGTCAGACAAAACACATCCTACTTCAGCTTTGTTTTGTTTTGTTTTGTTGTGTTTGCTTAATTAAATAAATTTGGTCCAAAATTTTTACAATTTATACTTCTATTAGAAAATTGGAGAGAAATAAACATTAATTCTTGAATTCCAAACATAAATGTTTTTGGGGGGAGAGGAAGAAGACATCTTTTAAAATTGCACCTACCAGAAAATCATGAGACTATATTCATCCATGGAGAGATAAGTCAGAGAAAGAAATCCATAGAGCAATATTCATAATAAGTATAGAAATAAATATGTTGCTAAATATAAAGGAAGAGACGTCATCAATGTTTCCAGAATTTATAAATTATAAATAGGTTTTTGTTTCCAGGAATTAAAAGGTGATTTTTAAGAAAACTAAAAATATAATTAACTGTATTAATAACAAAAATTACTAAACTTCACATTATCCCTAGATGTAAAAAAAAGTTATTAGCAGAAAAGGACCTATTTATAGTAAAGTAATAATAAGCTTAGGAATAATTTGATTTTTTATTATGGTATATTTCAACTTAAATACATAAAGTACAGGGCTAAATAGATTTTTTTTTTAGTTTCCTGAGATTGGTTTTCACGGGAAAAAGGAAAGAAGGAAGGAAGGTTAAAAGAAAGGAAGGGAGGGAGGAAGGAAAAAAGGAAGGAAGGAAAGAAGAGAGAGGGAGGGAAAAAGAAAGGAAGAAACAGCAAGAATTGGGGATTAGTGATCAAGGGAAAGTCATGAGCAATATAGTATGAAAAATAAGTCATATTCATAGGACAATGTGTGTGTTTACATATTCATCCTTCACCACCTTATTTATAAAAAAGTAGATTGCAACTCCTAATGGGGATAATAGGATAAGTATGCAGAATGAAATATATAGTTTTGGAACATGAAGAATGTGGAGATAATTTTTTGCTTGAGTATACATATTTATTACAAGTTTTTGTTTCTTTCTCAATAGAAAATATAGAATAGAAAGAAAAATGAAAAAGAAAAAGAAAAGAGAGGGAAATTATAAGTACATATCATTTAGAGAAATTCATAATTAATAATCATAACTAGGAACATAAAGAGGATGAAGCCATTCAAGAGATGATGGAACATAACAATGAATTAGAAATAAAAATCCAACAAGATGTTGTTCATAAGAAACAACATGATTCAATGGTACTAAAATTGGAAGTGGGAGCAGAATTTATTGGAGTACTTTAACTTTACTTTGAAGAAAGCATGGATAATCTTTATGGCCTTGAAAAAGACAAAAATAAAACTATGTATTGCTAAATAAATAAAATGCTAATGAAAAATATACTATTTTTAACGATATCATAGGAAAATAAATAATACCAATTAGATAGACAGATATATATATATATATGTATATATAAACATGTATAAAGATATAGATGTGTGTATGTGTATCTAAAAACAATACGGTGAAGTACATAGGCCAAAGTTAATATAGTTGCAGGGTTAAATAGAAAACAAAACTGCTGTAGGCAGGGATCTCAAGGTATGCCTTCAAAACAGAACAATCTAAGAAAAAATATAAAAATAAGTAATGTCAACACTGGCATATTTTTTTTTTATATTGATGACTGAAAGTTTCTTTTTATTTCTCTTTTTAATATATGATTTATTTCTTTTTCAGTTCTTAACATTCACTTCCACAAGAATTGAATTCAAAATTTTCTCCCAAACTCTCCCCAACCCCCACCCCAGGACAGCATGTAGCACATTCACCTCTTTCTCCACTCTGTCCTTCCATCTACTACCCACAATTCTTCCATCCCCCTCTCCCTCTATTTTCATTCAGGGCAAAATAGATTTCCATACTCCATTATCTATATAACTTAATTTCCAATTGCATGCTAAAACAATTTTTTATCATTTCATTCCTAGAGCTTTGAGTTCCGCATTCTTTCCCTCCCTCCCTATCCACTATAACTGCGAAAACAAGCAATTCATTATAGGTCATGCATTTGTAACAATGCAAAGCACTTCCATAATAATATTGTAAAACACTAACCATATTTCCCTCTGTCCTATTCTACCCTTCATTTTATCCATTCTCTCCCTTGACCATCCTCTCACAGTAGTGTTTGCTTCTGATTATCCTTTTTGCCCAATTTGCAGTCCCTTCTGTTTTCTTCCCTCTCCTATCCCCTTATCCCTTGCCATCTTGTAGGATAAAATAGATTCCTCCTTAAGTCAAATTCCATGAGAGTAAGGCTCAATTATTTCTTTTCATCTGCCCCTACTTCCTTTCCATTGTAGAAACTCTGTTCCCTATTATATGTGAGATGATTTGCTACATTCTACCTCTCCCTTTCTCTTACTCCTAGTACATTCCATTCAACAGCAAATTTTAATTGTTTAGGTATTCTCCCTTCATATTCAGCTCACCTTGTGTCGGCTATCTATGTATATATGTGTTTTATGTGTATATATGCATGCATATACACAATTTACATATATGTATACACATATAAATACATACACATGCACATATACATACCTAAACATATATAATACACACATATATACCCATACACACTTACATATGTGTACACACATACACATGTGTGTAAATATATTTATGCACTGATATACACATATGTTTAAGCATATATGTGTGTATATATACATTTTATATACATACATATAAATATGCACACACACATATATCCCCTTTAACTACTCTAATATTGTAAAAGATCTCATGAGCTACAACAAACGTATTTCCATGCAGAAATGTAAACAGTTCAACTTTACTGAGTTTCCTAAGGCTTCTTTTTCTGGTTTACCTTTTCGTATTTCTCTTGATTCTTGTATTTGAAAGTCAGATTTTCTGCTCAGTACTGGTCTTTTCAACAAGAATGCTAAGAAATCCTTTATTCCATTGAAATTCCATTTTTCTGGGGCAGAGCCAATATGACAGAATAGAAAGACAGACATACACCAGCTCTTCCCCCAGAGCCCATAAAATACCTGCAATAAATGACTGAACAAATTTTAGAGCAGCAGAATCCATAGAACAACAGAGCGAGAGAGATTTCCAGTCCAAGATAACCTGGAAGGTCGACAGGAAAGGTCTATTGCATCGACCCAAGCGAAGCCCAGCCCAGCCTTAGTCACTCGACACTGGAACAGGCCTGAAACAGGCCTCAAGGGTGGAATCTCCAGCAGCAGTACAGGTTCTCAGATCCCTCAACCCACAAACACCAAAGACAAATTCAAAGGTCACTGAGAGGGCTAGTAGCTGAAGAGATCAGGGTCCTCCCCTGGCTCCAGCCACAGGTGACAGCAGAGGCAGCAGCAGCTCCAGCAGCAGCATTGTCCATTTGTGGAGCACTCAGCCTAAAGCCCCTGGGGGAATTCAGCAACTGATCTGGATCTTAGCTCTGAGTGGTAACCCTGCCCTCTGCCTAAAGCCTCTGTGGGAATTGAGCAGATGATCTGAATCTCAGCCCTGAGCATGGTTCAGAGGCATGGGGGAACTGGAGGGAGTTGTGGAGTGGGAATCGTATTATTTGCGATTCTGGGCAGAAAAGTTTTTGGTTGCTCCCAAACCAGTGCTTAGGTTAGGAGAGGAGGAAACTCCTCTCCCTTGATTGTGCCACCTTGGAGGAACTGAGATCTTACAGATTCTCAGAGTATACCCTCCCATTGACAAAGGACTCAAAAGTCCAATGACTGGCTGGAAATGTGTAAAAAATAAGACTATGGAAGGTTACTTTACTGGGGAACAGGTATTTTCTTCCATCATTTTGGATGAGGAAGAACAATGCTTACCATTAGAGGTCTCAAAAGCAAATTATGCAATGGACTCAGGCCATGGAAGTTCAAAAATGATTTTGAAAATCAAGTAAGAGAAGTGGACAGAAAATTTGGAAGAGAAATGAGAGTAAAGCAAGAAAATCATGAAAACTGAGGCAATAGCTTTCTAAAGGAGACCCAAAAAATTGCTGAAGAAAATAGTAACTTTAAAAATAGGCTAACTCAACTGGCAAAAGAGGTCCAAAAAGCCAATGAGGGGAAAAAAATACTTTAAAAAGCAGAATTAACCAAATGGAAAAGGAGGTTCAAAAGTTCACTGAAGAAAATAATTCTTTAAAAATTAGAATGAAACAGATGGAAGCTAATGACTTTATGAGAAACCAAGAGATTACAAAACAAAACCAGAAGAATAAAAAAAGGAAGAAAATGTGACTATCTCATTGGGAAAAAAAAACCAAAACAATTGACATGGAAAATAGATCCAGGAGAGACAATGTAAAAATTATGGGACTACCTGAAAACCATGATTAAAAAAATAAAAAAAGAGCCTAGACACACTTTTTCATGGATTTATCAAGTAAAACTTTCCTGATATTCTAGAATCAGAGGACAAAATAAATATTGAAAGAATCCACCCATCACCTGCTGAAAGAGATGCAAAAAGAGAAACTCTCAGGAATATTGTAGTCAAATTTCAGAGTTCCCAGGTGAAAGAGAAAAATATTGCAAGCAATTAGAAAGAAACAATTTGAGTATTGTGGAAATTCAATCAGGATAACACAGGATCTGGCAGGTTCTACATTAAGGGACTGAAGGGCTTGGAATAAGATATTCCAGAAGTCAAAGGAACTAGGACTAAAACCAAGAATCATGTACTCAGCAAAAATGAGTATAATACTTCAAGGGAAATAATGGTCATTCAATGACATAGAGTACCTTCAAGCATTCATGATGAAAATACCAGAACTTAATAAAAAATTTGACTTTCAAACATAAGACTCAAGAGAAGCATGAAAAGGGAAACAGGAAAGAGAAATCATAAAGGGTTTTCTAAAGCTGAAGTGTTTACATTCCTACATAGAAAAATAATATTTGTATCTCTTGAGACTTTTCTCAGTATTTGGATAATTGGTAGATTACACACACACACACACACACACACACACACACAAACATATATATATATATATATATATATATATATATATATATATATATATATATATGTAAACAGAGAGTACAGGTTGAGGTGAATCAGAAGAGATGATATCCATAAAAAAAATTAAATTAAGGGGTGAGAGAGGGAAATATTGGGAAGAGAAAGGGAGAGATGGATTGGACCAGACTATCACACAAAAAAGAGATAAGAAAAATCTTTTTCAATGGAGGAGAAAAGGGAGGAGGTGATATGGGAAAAGTGAAGCATACTCTCTTCACTTACAGCTTAATGAGGGAATAACATGCTCACTAAGATTGGTATAAAATCTATCTTGCACTATAAGAAAGTAGGGGAGAAGGGGATAAGTGCGGTGATGGGGATGATTGAAGGGAGGGAAAATGTAAGAAGGGAGTATATAGAAGGAGAGGGACAAGGTCAAATGAGAGAATAGGAAAAAAAGGGAAGGGACAGGATAGGATGGAGGGCAATATAGTTAGTCTTACACAACATGACATGACTATTATGGAAGTCTTTTGCAAAATGACACATATATAATCTGCATTGAATTGCTTGCTTTTTCAGTGGGGATGGATGGGAAAGGAGTGGGGAGAGAAGTTGTAATTCAAAGTACTAGAAATTAATGTTGAGAATTGTTGTTGCATATAACTGGGAAATAAGAAAAACAGGAAATAGGGTATAGAAATTTATCTTGCCCTACAATAAAAGAGAGAAGATGGGGATAAGGGAAAGGTGAAGCATGATGGAAGTGAGGGCACATTGGGGAAATGGGTAATTAGAATGCCAATTGTTATGGGGTAAGGGGAGGGGAGAGATGGGAAGAAATTTGGAACTCAAAATTTTGTTGAAATGAATGTAGAAATCTAAAAATAAATAAATAAAACTTCAAAAAATATATGAGAGGTAGAAGAAAAATGGGAGAAGTGAGAGTGATTTTAGAGAATTATGGAAAAAAGCCAACAACTTGGAAAGTGCTTAATAAGTAGAGTTGGCCAAATGGAAAGGAGATACAAAAATTCACAGATGAAAACAATTATTTAAAGAGCACAATTAGCCAAATGGTTAGCAAAATTACAAAAGCTAATTGAGGACAACAACACTTTAAAATTTAAAATCCAGCAAGTTGAAGCTTGTGACTCTGTGAGACATCAAGGATTAATCATATCAATGAGACATCAAGAATTAATCAAACAAATTAAAAGAATAAAAAATTGGAAGAAATTGTATAATACTTCATGGGAAAAGCAACTTATCTGGAAAGGTGATTCAGGAAAGACAATTTCAGAATCCCTGAACTACATGAAAGTCATAATTGAAAGGAAGAACTGGACACTATCTTTCAAGACACTGTGAAGGTAAACTGATCTGATGTCCTGGAACCAGTGAGCAAAGTAATCATTAAAAGAACCCACTAAGCACTTCAGGAAAGAGATAGCAAAATTAAAACCCAAAGGAAAATTCTTGGAAGTTTTCAGAACTTTCCAGTCAAGGGAGGGAAAAAAAAATACTACAAATGGTGAAAAAGAAACTTTTCAAGCATTTGGAGTCACAATCAGGATTACAAAGCACCTAGGAGCTACAACATTAAAGGATCAGAGGTCATGAAAAAATAATGCTGTGGAAGGCAAAGGAGAGAAATATCCTGGTAGTTATCATAACTGTGGTGTGAATGGGATGAACTTTCCAATGAAATACAAGAGGTAACGGTGGATCATAAACCAGAGTGCTACCATATATTATTTACAAGAAACACAACTGAAGCAGAGAGACACAGGCATAATAAAGGTAAGTGGCTGGAGGAGAATCTATTATGCTTCAGCTGAAGCATTTTTCTGATATCAGAAAAATAAAAACAGAAATAGATTAAAATTAAATTAAATTAAAAGAGATAAAGGGGGAAATTATATCTCACTAAAAGGTATTATAAATAATGAAGCAATATCAATATTAAACATATATGAACCAAGTGGTATAGCATCCAGATTCTTAAAAAAGAAGTTAAGTGAGTTACAGGATGAAAAAGACAGCAAAACAATACTAGCTGGAGGATCGCAAACTCCGTCTCTCAAAACTAAATAAATACAACCAAAAAATAAACATGAAAGAAACCAAGGAGGTAAACAGAATATAGAAAAGTCAGAAAAGACAGACCTTTGGAGAAAAGTGAATGGAATCAGGAAGAAATATATCTTTTTATTAGTGGCACGTGGCATGCACCCCCAAACTGACCATGTAATAGGGCATCAAAACCTCAAAATCAAGTGTGGAAAGGCAGAAATATTAAACGTATTTTGTTTGCATCATCATTCAATAAAAATGACATACAGCAAAGGGCAGTGGAAATACATCTGAAGATTTAAGTGGACACTAAATAATCCAAATGTAAATGATAAGTGGATCAAAGAGCAAATTATATGAAAATCAACAATTTTATTAAAGAGAATGACAACAATGAAACAAAATCCTAAAGCCTATTGAGGTAGTTAATAAATCTAGGAGTCAGTTTCATGAAAAGAAAAATAACAACAAGATAGATAGGTCATTGGTTAATTTGATTAAAAAACAAACAAACAAACAAATATCTGGTATCGAAAAGGAAGGTAGAATCACCACCTACGAAGAAGAAATTCAAGACATCATCAGGAAATATTTTGTCCAATTATATGCCAATCAATCTGACAATCTGAATGAAATGAATGGATATTTACAGAAATATAAATTATCTGGATTAACAAATGAGGACATATAATACTTAAATTATCTGATCTTAGAAAAAGAAATTAAGTCATCAGTGAAATCCTGAGGAAAATATCCTCAGAGACAGATAGGTTCATGAGTGAATTCTATGAAGCATTTAAAGAGTAACTAATTTCAATACTATGTAAATTATTTGTAAAAATAAGCAGAGAAGGAATTCTACCAACTTCCTCTTATGACAAAAATATGGGGCTGATACCTAAACCAGGAAGAATCAAAAGAGACAAAAGATGCAAACAAAGTGATTACAGCAATATGTCAAAAGGATTATCCTCTATGACCAGGTGGTATATATACAAGGAAGGAAGGATTTTGTCCCACATTAGGAAAACCAACATTATAATTGACCATATCAACAACAAATCCAACAAAGATCTTATGATTATCTTAATACATAGAGAAAATACAAAGTACAACAGCCTTTCCCATTAAAATCATTAGAGAACACTGAAAGAAAGGAGACCTTCTCTAAAATGATAAGCAGTATCTTTTAAAACCATCAGCAAGCATCATGTACAGTAAGGATTAGTTAGGAGCCTTCCCAGTAAGATCAATGGTGAAGCAAGGATGCTCAGTAATACCAGTGTTGTTCAAAATAGTGCTAAAAATGTTAGCTTTAGCAACGAGACCAAAAATAAATTGAAAGAACTAGAATTGGCAATGAGGGACAAAACTATGACTCTTTGAAGATGATATGATGGTATACATAGAAAACGCTGTAGTATCGACTAAAAACGTTACTTGAAATGAAAATCTTTAGTAATGTGGCAGAATATAAGATAAACCCACAGAACTCACTGTAGTGCCAACTTGATATCCACAGCACCTATGGCAGACATGAATATGCTGGCACAACTCTGAATTGAGAAATACAAGAGATTCTCCACATGGAAGAAAGAACCACAACATTTATTCAAATACCAGAATGTCAAAACCATCATATCAACAAAAAAATCTATCATAGTAACTAATAAGTCTATATACATTATTGCATCTTGCTACAAACACGTACAATCTTAGCTGCATGCTTCCTCTGTCATTTCCAGTTCTGACTAGTCTGGCCAATTTCCTCTTAGCTCTGTTTCAGCTCCACTTCTTCCCGTTCCATCATTCCTGCCCCACCCCTTCCTGGTCCATGTGACTTGACACATGTGACTCAGGCTGCCATGTGATTTGAGTAGGTCAAATGGATCTAGTAATAGATGAGAAAGATCTTCCCATTAAGAAGCAAAATTGCATTAATAATAAGCAAAAATTCATTATCAATACTATCACCAGCATTTTTAAAATGTCCAATCAAGCCCAATAGCAAGAAATGGAAGCTATTGCATTTAAAATAACTGTACACAATATGAAGTACTTCTTAATCTACCTAAGAAGATAAACCCAGAAATTAAAAAGAACAAAATTAGAGAACACTCTTTACACAAATAAAAACAGATTTAAACAATTGGAAAAATATCAATTGCTCCTGGGTACACTAAACCAATATAATAAAAATTACATTTCTGCCCAAACTTTTTAACCTATTCAGTACTATATCAATCAAACTACCAAAAAAAAAACTAATACAAGTATTAAAAATAAAATAAAATTCATCTGTAAGAACAAAAGGTCAAGAATATCAAGGGCACTGGTGAAAAAAATCTGCAAAGGACAATGGCTTAGCAATGCCTGATACCAAACTCTATTATAAAACAGTAATCTCAAAAAAAACTCTCGGGTACTGGGTAGGAAATAGAGTGGTGGAAACAGTGAAATCAGTGGAATAGGTTAGGTACACAAGATAATCGTCAATGATCATGGTAACCTATTGCATGATAAATCCAAAGATCAAAAATTTTGGGATAAGAACTAACAATGCAGCAAATGCTGCTGGGAAAACTGGAAAATTTATTTATCTAATAAAACACTTTATTGCAAGTGTTTCTCATAAAGGCCTTACTTCTCAAACGTGGTAAGAATGGAGTCAACTTTATAAAAATGCAATCCATTCCCCAAATGATTAATGGTCAAATATAAGAACAGGCAGTTTTCAGATGAATAAATCAAATCTATCTGCAGTGAATGAAGAAAGTGCTCTAAAGTACTTTTCAAGACAAAAATGCAAATTAAAGTAATTCTGAGGTACCACTTCACACATATCACATTGGCTAATATGACAAAAAAAAATAATAAATACCGGAGAAGAAATGGGAAAATTGGGACACTGATACACTATTGGTGGAATTGTGAACTTATGTAACCAGTGTAGGGAGCAATTTGGAACTGTACCCAAAGGACAGCCAACCTGTTCATATTGTTTGATCAAGCAATAACACTACTAGTTTTGTATCCCAAAAAAGATCATAAAAAACAAAATATTGAAAATTGAGAGCATGACCATCAGTTGGAGAATGGATGAATAAGATAGGATATATGAATGTGATTGTATTTTATTGTGCAATTAGAAATGATAAACAGGCAGATTTCAGAAAGACCTGGAAAGACATGTATGAACTCATGCAGAGTGAAACGAACAGAACCAGGAGAATATTGTACTTAGTATCCACAACATTGTATGATGATCAACTGTGAATGACTCAGTTTTGTTTTTTGTTTGTTTGTTTGTTTTAGCAATCCATTGAGCCAAGACAAGAACAAAACATTCCTAAAGGAAAATGTTATTCATATCCATATAAAAAAACTGATGTACTCTGAATGTAGATCCACACATATTTTTGCAATCATTTTATTCTTTCTTATTTTTCCCTTTCATCTGTTTCTTCTTTCACAACTGTGACAAATATGAATTTTTACATTTTTTTTTAAAAATTATAGTCCATGTGTAAACTTAACCAACTGCCTAATTTTTTCAGAAAAGGAGAAGGAAGGGAGGTAGGAAGAAAATTTTCCAACTCAAAAACATGGAAAAATAAGTGCTAAAATTTTTTCCTAACATTTCATTAGATAAAAACTGCTGTTGTGTTTGTCCTTCATTTTCAAGAGAAGATCATGACATTAGAGAAATCTTGACTTGACTTGCATTTGACTTTGTTTTCAGGGAAGGAGAGCTGTGCAAGGTCATCAACCTCCCTTTCTTCACCTGAACCATGTGGATCCAGTGACCAGATATTCATCAGGATGACTGGACATGGCCCAGGATGCAGTGGGAGACCTTGGGCTTTTAGGTAAGGTCTTTTCAGGTACTCAATTAAAATGATGTAATGACTATTCAGTGAGTAGACATCTTTAAGAAGTAGTCAGGGAATGGCCTCTTTAATGAGAAAAGAAAATAATAACTAAATCAAGCTGGAAGGGAAAGAGAAGCAGTTACTATTGATAATCACTCTAATCCAGGAGGGTCTAGAATGTAAGTGGAACTTGAGCAGGTTCCTATTGTTGTCCAATCTACATGCTTCAGAATGCACTGGGTTTAAGGTTTTAGAGAAGTAAAGAAAGATAGAAAGACAAGAAAGGAAGAAATAAAGGAAGGAAGGAAGGAAGGAAGGAAGGAAGGAAGGAAAGAAGGAAGGAAGGAAGGAAGAAAAATTTAGCTAGTAAACTCCAAATCAACTGAGCAAACTCTGGCCTTCCAAAATTTACCTTCCTTTGGAGAGAAGAAGAAAGGAGGGAAGGAGACAGAAGGGAGATGATGAACTGAGTTATCTAGGTAGCTAGGTCCCCATTCCAGCAGCTTGGTCTACTCATAGGTTGTTTGTCCTTCATTTTCTTGTTTTGTTTAATTTAATTTTAGATTTCGACATTCATTTCCACAAAATTTTGAGTTCCAATTTTTCTCCCCATCTCTCCCTTCCCCTTACCCCATAACACCTTGAATTCTCATTATCCCTTCCCTCAATGTATCCTGTTTTCTATCACACTCTACCCTTCCCTTATCCCCATCTTCTCTCTTTTCTTGTAGGGCAAGATAAATTTCTATATCCCATTTTGTGTGTTTCTTAATTCCCAGTTATATGTAATAATTATTCTCAACCTTTGTTTCTAATACTTTAAATTCCAACTTCTCTCTTTCCCTCCCTACCCATCTCCACTAAGAAGGCAATCAATTCAACACAGACTATATATGTATCATTTTGCAGAAGACTTCCAAAATAGTCATGTTGTGTAAGTCTAATTATATTGCCCTCCATCCTACGCTGTTCTCCCTTTTCTTTCCTATTTTCTCATATGACCTTGTCCCCTCCCAAAAGTGTTTACTTCTAGTTGTTCCCTTATCTCATTTGCCCTCCCTTCAATCATCTCCCTCACCTCACGTAAGATAGATTTTCATACCAGATTTAGTGAGCATGTTATTCCCTAATAAAGCATAAGTGAAGAGAGTATGCATCACTTTTCCCCTCTCATCTCCTCCCTTTTCTCCTGTATTGAACAAGATTTTCCTGATCTCTTTTATAAGTGATAACCCATCTCATTCCATTTCTCCCTTTCTCCTCCAAGTATTTTCCTCTCTCACCCTTTCATTTTTTTTATTTTTTTACGGATATCATCTCTTCTGATTCAACTCAGCCTGGACTGTGTGTGTGTGTGTGTGTGTGTGTGCGTGCTCAATCCGGCCAATTATTCAAATACTGAGAAAAGTCTCAAGAGTTACAAATATTATTTTTCCATGTAGGAATGTAGACAGTTCAGCTTTAGAAAGTCCTTTATGGAATCAGAAGTCTTAACTTGCTCTGACAGTATGCCTGGTCCTTTCTCACCTGAAATGATGGAAGGAGATGCGTGTTCACCAAGAAAGTAACCTTCTATGATCTTATTTTTTCCCCTTTTTTGAGCATTTTCCCAGCCAGTTGCTTGACTTCGGAATATTATGTCAAGAGGAGGGTTCTAGTGCTCCTCCTCCCCTCAGTACTGTGCTCAAGGTTGAGATTCAGATAAGCTGTTCAATTCCCCTAGCGACTTTGGGTGGGGGCGGGGCTACCACTAAGGACTGAGGTTCAGATCAGCTGCTCAATTCCCCCAGAGGCTTTAAGCTGAGGTGCCTGGACACAGGCTGTTTCTGCAGCCACTGTAGCTGCCTACTGCTGCTGTTGCTGCTGCTACTCCTGCTGCTGCCTCTGCCTCTTCTGGGGGAGCGTGTTCTCCTCTTGCCCCCTTGGGAAAGCCCTCCCACACTGACCTTTGGAGCTTTGTGGGTTGAAGCACCTGGGATCCTCCCTGCTGGGAATTCTTCCCTGGAATTCTGATCAGGTCCTGTTTCTCTCAGTGTTGTGCAGCCAGAGCTGGATTTTGCTCCGCTCAGTGTCCTGGGAGATAGATATTTCCTGTCAGCCTTGCAGGTTACCTTTCATTGGAAACCTCTTTCACTTTGTTGTTCTGTGTCTTCTACTGCTCTAGAATTTGTTGAGAGTCATTTTTTTACACATATTTTGTCATCTGTGGGGGAAGCACTAGAGTATATGTGCTTTCAATTCTTCCATCTTGGCTCCACTCCCCCCACCCAAACCCCCCCACAGTCCTTCATTTTCGTAGAAGACCATGACAACAGAGAAATGATGGCATGACTTGCACTTGACTTTATTTTGAGTGAGGGAATGTTCTGCAAGGTCACCAGCCTCACTTTCTCTCCCTGAGCCATATGGAAAAGTAAAATACTGCAATTAAATTTTATTTCAAAAATATAAAATATCTACCAGGATAGAAAGAAATAGGTTAAAAATTTAATTTCAGTGAAAAAATTAAAGGAACCAAAAATAAAGTCATAATGATGGTTGGGGACAACAAAATCAGACAGATTTACAAATGTGTTACAAAACTTTTTTTAAGGAAACAATTAATTCTAATATTATTCAATTTACAACAATAGAAAATTAAGAGGCACCAGAAACTTTTTTTTCCCTGTGAGTGAAAGGTAATCTTGACACTTCTATCCAGAAAAGATAAATTAGAGAAAAAGGAAACTAGTGCAGACTAATATTCCTATTGAATATAGATTCCAAAATAGAAATAAAATATTACCAAAACTGTATAACTTACTGTAACACACAGATACACATATGTATGTATGTGTGTATATGTATGTGTATGAATGCATATATTTATACATCTATATAATATGACTATATATACTTATACACACACATATAACACTTACAGATATATGCATGCATACAAATGCACACACATACACATACATACACACACTTATATACATACATATATACACATGTATGTATATACACATACATACATGTATATGTATATATGCATGTGTGTGCATATGTATATGCATTATACATATATATATATATATATATATATATATATATATATATAAAATTATCAGGTTGGATTGATATCAGGAATTCAGGAGTGTTCTAGCTTAGAAAATCTATCAAAATAGTTATCAAAATATGCAAAATAATAAAATCATGATTATAAAAATAGAAAAACAAGTTTGCCAAAATCCAATGCCATTTCTCTTAAAATTCTAAAAATATAATAATAAATGTACATTTTATTAATATTATAATTACTGTCTATAAGAGCTCAAGGATCAGCATCATATGATACAGAGAAATGGTAGAATCTTTCCCAGTGATAGCAGATATAATTCAATGATGCTAATGATCATCAATAGTTTTGATACAGTTCTAGAAAAAAAGCTAAACAAAGCAAAAAGTCAGAAAAAAATAAAGTGAATTAACAATAACAGGGAAATAGGAAACAAACATCATTTTTAATGATGCTTTAGTATACCTAGAGAACCTTAAGAGACACAAATAAAGTTAATTGGAATAAAGACTAAGATATAAAATAAAATTCAACATTTTACTATAAAGTATTACATGCACAGAATGCATCCTTTTGCTTATCTGATGCAATTTCCTTACATGGAGAAGGTGAAGAGCCTATTTCTCTACCCTCAAGGATTTTTCAACTTAATGGGAGCAATAATAAGCAAACAAATGTATACAAATAAGTTATATTCTGAATAAATATGAAATACTTAACAGAGAGAAGTCACTAGAATTAAGATAGCTTGGACAAGTCTTTCATTTCAAAATGGAATTTTAGTTGGGTCTTAATTGAAGTCACTAGGATGAGTAGAGGAGGGAGTGTGTTCAAGGTGTGGGGTCAAGCTAGAGAAAATTTCAGAGCTGGTAGGTGGACTATCTTGTTTATGGAATGGGGAAAGTGTTACCAAAGAAACAAAAGCTATAACAATAGATTGGTAATGTAAATACATAGTAGGAAAGATTAATTTAGAAGAAAAGAGACAAAAACAGCATTGAAAGAAAATGTGATCCAATCAAGTAAAATTTGTTGATCTCAAAGAAATGATGCATAGACACAAATGAAGGATTGTAAATATCCCAAAAAATCATGACAAGAGACACCTTAATACTATAATTAAGGAAATTATATAAATGAACTACCCCAAATTTATGAATAGAAAAAAATGAAATATCAATGAAAAGAATTCCATTTCCACAAAAACACAAACAAAGCCTACAAACTCCAAGACATATACTCTCTTAACAAATAGAGTCAGCAATTCACTTCAGAAATAAATCCAGGAAGTTATCAGGAAAAGGACCTGCAAATACAAAGGAAACACAAATCAAATAAACCAGGAACATTCTGCACCCACCAGAATATTCAAGAGAAAAAGCAATAATGTAATTCACCCCATAATGGAAATGGAAAATGATGCAGCCTTGGGTGACCTATCCTACAAATGTGGGTTTAATGAAAAAGATATTAAATAATAAAGTAAAGAAAATCAGACTTGAAGATTTATTTCTCAAAACCTCAGACAACAGAAATACAGGAGGGGTGAACAAATTCAGCAGCCAGGAACAGCAACAGCAACAGAATGACAACAAATTAAGCAAAAAGATACTTATTTCTTAATGTACACAAGAAAAATGGGATGAAGGCACAAGTCAGGAAATAATAGTATAGAGATGGGACTGGAGTATCACAGACAGAACATGGAGATACCTTGTTTACAAGAAAATCAAGGTTATTTGTATTACAAAATTATAGGGTACATAAAATGGGGTAAAAGGGAATAGTGATGTTTCCAGATCAAATCAATATCTCATTATGAAAGGAAAGTGACACCTGTCACCTAAAAAAAAGTAAAAAAAAAAGATCCTCCAGAGGATGGATTGAGTAGGAATGGGGAAGCATTAGGAAGAGAAAAGAGAAAGACTTTGGTAATGGGAAAGGGATTCAACTAATAAACACATATTGGTGAGGAGAGGTGTTCCCTTGGAGAGAGAAAAGGAAGGAAACTGAAGATAACTATGATGATGTAAGAAAGAGAAGGCATCTATAAATCTTGTTTTAGAAAATGTTACCTATCCAAAACTAATTTATTATTCTTATTTCCAAACCTTCTTCCTTTTCAAACTTTCCTATTACAGTGTGAAGATACCACCATCTTGCCACTTTACTCAAGCTCACAAGCAAGGTAGTATCCTCTACTATCACACATTCTCACTTATCCAATCCAATGTCGGTGCTTGTTCAGCATTCTAACTATTACTGTCCATTCCTCATTGTCATATGCTATAAAGTCAAATCACAAACACACAAAAGTATTTCCCAGTTGGGATCACACAAAGGTTCCAGCTAACCAAAAGCAAATAAAACTCCCATTTATTTAGACTTTTTTTTACCAGTATATAACACGTTATTAGTCATTTATAAAAAACAAAATATAAATAAATACATTCTATCAGTAATGAGTCAAAGAAAAAAAAACACAGGAATAAGAGAAAACTTAAGCTACAAAGCAATCTCTTAATATCTCAGAATACAGAGGTAGAGGAAATGCAGTATAGTTGACACATTCTGTTCATGTATATTGCATTGACCTGCAACAGCATTGATACTGTTCGTGCACTATTTCCTCCCTGTAATAGAACTTTGATTCATAAAGGCTTTGAATCATGTGTTATCCTAATTCATAGTGTAGCCAGGAAACCTTTCAACCAGGGCTGATATGGCCAAGCTGTGATGGAATGTGACAGCTGTTTAACAGCAAGTACACAACACTAGCATATGCAAAGAACCAAAGAAGCAATTTAGCTTTACAGATTTTTTTTTTTTGGCAACATGCTTTTAGCTTAATACCCACCTCAACCTCTCCTTGAGCTGAGAATATTTTTTTTGCCCAGGAAATATCAATCACGTTTTTAAAAATATGAATCTTTTTAAATTTACACAATACATTTTAGAGTAAGGCCTTTCTATCCCCTACCCCCAAACTCCCAATGATTATTTGGAAACCTCCTTGACTAAGTTATTTTCCATTTACTAGATTTTTTAAACTTCTTTTTTTCCCTTTCCAGAGATGCCTTTACTCCTCTTCATTATCAGTCCTCTCTTTCCTTCTGCCCTACTTCCTCGTTCTCTGGTTCATGATCCCTATAATTATCTAGTCCCTCTCTATTCTATGCGTTTCTTATGGAATCAAAATTTCTAAGGTATTCATTGTTGGTTCTTCCCTGCTTTTTAGAGCTTACCGCTTGAATTCCTCTTCTCTATTGTATCTAGTCCCACAAAATGCCAGTTGCAGCAAGTGTCAGTGAGATCACTTTCACACGGTGGAGTACTTCCCACACCATACAATTGTTGTTGTCATGCTCATCCTTCCTTGCCAAAGAAGACCATGCCATCAGAGAAATAATGACATGACTTGTACTTGACTCTGTTTTGAGTGAGAGAGGGCTGTGCAGGTCACCAGCCTCACTTCTCCTCCAGAGTCATCTGGATCCAGTGACCAGATATTCATCAGGAGGGCTGAAAATGGCTCAGGATGCAACAGGAAGCCTTGGGACCTTTAGGCCAAGGTCTATGCAGGTATTCACTTAGTGTGAGGTCACACTTATTCCATGAATAGGACTGTTTAAGAGGTAGGCAGGGGATGCCGCCTTCAATGATTCAAAGGAAAAATAACTAAATCAAATTGGGAAGGAAACAGCAAAAATTACTATTGACAATCACTCTTAAGTCAAGAGGGTCCAGAAAACAGTCCTCATGTGGAGCTTGTGAAGAGGCCTAGGGTTGTCCAATCTATAGGCTTCAGAGTGCAGTAGGTTTAATGATTTTGGACAGGGAAGAGATGGGAAGGGAAGGCAAGGCAAAGGAAGGGAAGGGAAGGGAAGGGAAGGGAAGGGAAGGGAAGGGAAGGGAAGGGAAGAGGAAGGGAAGACAACACACACACAAACATATATATATATATATATATATATATATATATATATATACACACAAACATACATACTTGTGTCTAATAGTAGCTTTCTGTAGGTCAAGGTGAGGAAGTTTGGAGAAGAAAATACAAAAATGGCACATCAGAGAACAAAAGAAAGTTTAGTGAACAACAAAAAATGGCAGCGTAGTTTTAAAAGTGATAACCAGTATTTATTACATACTTTTTCAAAACAGTAAACAGTATGAAATGGAAATCCTTTATTTTATATTGAATCTTCTTTTTATGCTATGCAGTATACATGCAAATGTTTCACTTTTGACTTTTTGTATTTCCGTTAAAATGAATTTTAAAAGTTTTAAAAACAATCCCATGAAAAAATGCTCTAAATCATCATTGATGAGAGAAATGCAAATGAAAACAACTCTGAGGTATATTATCACACCCATTAAATTGCATAATATGACAGAAAAGGAAAATGATAAATGCTAGAGGGGATGTGGAATAATGGGAAACTACCACACTATTTTTAGAGCTGTGAACTATTCCAATCATCCTGAAGAAGTATTTGGAACTATGTACCCTTAGGTCTACAGAACTGCTTACCATTTGACCCAGAAATACCATTACTAGATCTGTATTCCAAAGAGATTTTTCAAAAAGGGGAAGGAATCTATTTATAGAAAAATATCTACAGCAGCTCTATTTGTGGTGGCAAAGAACTGGAAATCAAGAGGATGATCAAATGTGGACTGACTGAACAAATTGGAGCATATAATTACCATGGAATACTAGTGTGCTATGCAAAATAACCAACAGAACAATATTAGAAAATCCAGGGAAGACATATAGGAACTGATCCAAAGTGAAATGAACAGAGCCAGCAATAAAATGTACAGAGCAACAGTAACATTGTAACGATCAATTGTGAAATACTTGGGTACTCTGATCAAGATGATGATCCAAGACAACTCCAAATTACCCCTGGTGATAAAGCATGCTATTCATCTCCAGAGAGAGAGAACTGATGAACTCTAAGTATAGACTGAAGCATAGCTTTTTGTTTTGTTTTGTTTTTAACTTTATTTTTCTTGTATTTTTATGTGATCATGTAGCATACCATTGACCTACACCCACCCTTTGGTTATCTGCTTACACTATTTCCCTAAAAAATATCTTTCCTGGGTTCATGACCTCCCACTGCCCCAGGTGCAATTTGGCCCCAAGAACTTCCAATTGCCCCTTCAACTCAAGTTAGGATGAGTTATATTTTCAGGTGTCAAATGTCCCATACAACACCCAGCAAAAGATGAGCACCTTCTCAGCAATGCAAGGACCTGAATAATTCCAAAGGACTCAGGATGGAAAATGCCATCCACATCAAGAGAAAGAACTATGGAGTCAGAATGCAGCAGGAAGCAGACTGTTTTCTTTTTTGTTTTGTTCTGTTTGCTTTCTCATGGTTTCTCCCAAGTCACTGTAATTTTTTAAGCAATATTACTAATATGAAAGTGTATTTAGTAGGAATACATGTGTAGAGCCCATATCAGATTACATGCCATCTTGGGAAAGGAGGGGGAGGGAGCAGAAAAAAATTTAAAACTTATGAAAGTAAATGTTGAAAACTAAAAGTCAATTAATTAATAAAAAAAACCCCAACAACAACAACCCTAAGCTTAAATCCTATGGTACTAATACCTGTGAGTCATTGTACTGAATTCTGGGGACAGAAAAAGAAGCAAAAGCCAGTCTCTGCCCTCAAGGAGCTCACCATCTAATTAGCAATGTGACAAGTGAACTTTTATAACCAAGTTACATACAAGATAAATAGGAAATGGAGGGGGGCGTGGAGTCAAGACGGCAGAGTACAAAGACATATGTATATTAGCTCTTGCCACACAGCCCATAAAATACCTGTAAAGAAAGACTTTCAACAAATTCTAAAGCAGCAGAAGTGGAGAACAACAGAATGGAGGAGATTTCCAGCCCAGGGTGAACTGAAAGGCCAATGGGAAATATCTGTCACAGCAGACACAGAGCAGAGCCCAGCCCAGCCCAGTAGCTACAATTCGCAGATCCCTCAGCCCACAAGTGCCAAAGGTCAGTGACAGAGATTTTTCAGCTGGTCGAGAAGGGAGACGGGCCTTCCTATCGCTTTGTCCTCAGACAATGGTCACAGAGGCCATATCAGGCAGGTGGCAGCAGTTCCCACAGCAGCCCACATCCATTGTTGGAACGTAAAACCCCTGGGGGCACTGAGCAGCTGATTCTTACCTCAGCCTTGTATAGAGGCCCTGCAGTAGCTGATCTTTATCTCGAACTGAATGGTGGCCCTGCCCCTCCCCCCTGCAACTTATCTGAATCTCAGCCTCCAGTGTTGGCTTGCCCAAACTGGAGGTGGAGTGAAGTGGTTGTGAAGTGGAAACTCTATTACTCAGAATCTGGGCACAAAAATTTATATTTTGTCCCAGACCAGTGTACAGGCTTGATTGTACCACCTTGGAGGAACTGAGATCTTATAGACTTGCAGAGTATACCCTACTCTTGAAAAAGGACCAAAACTGAAGTAACTAGTTGAGAAAATGCCAAAAAAAGGGGGAAAAATAAGAATATAGAAAGTTACTTTCTTGGTAAACAGATACTTGCTCCCATACTTTCAGATGAGAAAGAACAATGCTTACCATCAGGGAAAGACATAAAAGTCAAGGCTTCTCTATCCCAAACATTCAAAATAAATATTCAATGGTCTAAGACCGTGGAAGAGCTCAAAAAAGAATTTTGAAAATCAAGTAAGAGAGGTGGAGGAAAAATTGGGAAGACAAATGAAAGAGATATAAAAAAAAAATCATGAAAAGTGGGTCAACAACTTGCTAAAGGAGACCCAAAAAATGTTGAAGAAAATAATACCTTGAAAAATAGGCTAACTCAATTAGCAAAAAAAGGTTCAAAAAGCCAATGAGAAGAAGAATGCTTTAAAAGGCAGAACTGGCCAAATGGAAAAGGAGGTTCAAAAGTTCACTGAGGAAAATAGTTCTCTCAAAATTAGAATGGAACAGATGGAGGCTAATGAAAAACCAAGAAATCACAAAACAAAACCTAAAGAATGAAAAAATTGAACATAATGTGAAATATCTCATTGGAAAAACAACTAACCTGAAGAATAGATTCAGAAGAGACAATTTAAAATTATGTGACTAACTGAAAGCTACCAAAAAAGAGCCTAGATATCATCTTTCATGAAAATAACAAGGAAAATTGACTTAATGTTCTATAACAAGGGGTCAAAATAAATATTGAAAGAATCCACTGATAACCTCCTGAAAGAGAACCAAACAGAAATTGCTGGGAACATTATAGCCAAATTCCATAGTTCCCTAGTCAAGGAAAAAATATTGCAAGCAGCTAGAAAGAAGCAATTTGAGTACTGTGGAAACACAGTCAGGATAACACAAGATCTAGAAGCTTCAACATTAAGGAATCAAAGGGCATGGAATATGATATTCCAGAAATCAAAGGAACTAAGACTAAAACCAAGAATCACCTACCCAACAAAACTGAGTATAATTCTTCAGGGGAAAAATGGACTTTCAATGAAATAGAAGACTTTGAAGCATTCTTGATGAAAAGACCAGAGCTGAAAAGAAAATTTAACTTTCAAACATAAGAATCAAGAGAAGATGAAAAGGTAAACAGGAAAGAAAAATCATAAAAGACTTACTAAAGTTGTACTGTTTACATTCCTACATGGAAAGACAACATTTGTAACTCTTGAAACATTTTTCAGTATCTGGGTAGTTGGTGGGATTACCTACACACACACACACACACACACACACACACACATACACAGAGAGAGAGGCACACACACACAGAGACAGAGAGAGACAGAGACAGAGAGCACAGGATGAGTTGAATAGGATGGGATCATATCTAAAAAAATGAAATTAAGGAGTGAGAGAGGAATACATTTGGGGGAGAAAGGGAGAAATGGAATAGGGCAAATTATCTCTCATAAAAGAAGCAAGTAAAAGACTTTTCTATAGAGGGAAAAAGGGGGGAGGTGAGAGAGAAAGCATGACATTTACTCTCATCACATTCAACTCAAGGAAGGAATAAAACGCACACTCATTTTCATATGAAGACCTATCTTAAAATACAGGAAAGTGGGGGAGAATGGGATAAGCAGGGTGGGGGGATAATGGAAGGGAAAGCAATGGGAGGAGGAAGCAATTAGAAGTCAACACTCTTGGGGAGCTACAAGGTCTAAAGAGAGAATAGAAGATATGGAGGGCAGGATAGGATTCAGGGAAATATAGTTAGTCTTGCACAACATGACTATTATGGAAGTCATTTCCAAAACTACACAGGTATGGCTTACATTGAATTGCTTGCCCTCCCAAAGGGAATGGGTGTGGAGGCAAGAAGGAGGAGAAGTTGGAACTCAAAGTTTTAGGAACAGCTGTTGAGTATTGTTCTTGCATACAAATGACAAATAAGAAACACTGGCAATGGCGTATAGAAATTTATCTTGCCTTACAGGACAAAAGAGAAGATATGGATAAGTGAAGGGAGGGATGTTAGAAGGGAGGGCTGATTAGTGAAAGGGGTAATTAGAATGCTCAGAGTTTTGGGGTGAGGGGAAGGGAGAGATGGGGAGAAAATTTGGACCTTAAAATTTTGTGGAAATGAATGTTGAAAACTTAAATTAAAAAAGGGAGATAAATAGGAAATAAGTAAAAGAGAGAAAGCAGTAGAATTAACAGGAATTTGGAAAGGCTTCATCTAGAACATGTGGTTTTAGTTGGGACTTAAATTACATCAAGGAAGTCAGGAGGCAGAAATAAGGAAAATGGAACATTCTGAGCACTGAGGACAGTCAGCAAAAATACTTGTACTGTAGAGATGGAGTGTTTTATTCATGGCATTTCCAAATGAACATACATCAGGGGAACACCCTCCTGTTATCAAGGCAAGGTCCCTCTCTTTCCTCCTTTTAAATCCTCTC